>PVJN01016607.1:0-42067 GCA_004026805.1 Lasiurus borealis
GTGGGGGCACGTTCCAGTCTGCATTAGGCAATGACTGTGGGTCCACTGATGGGAGAGGGACGGGCCTGGCCCCAGCAGAGGGGGAAGAGCGGAGGGTGTGGTCCCAGCAGAGGGGAGAGGAGAGGGCCTGGCCTCAGCAGAGGGTGGAAGGGGGAGGCCCTGGTGCCAGCCCAGGGGCTCCATGGCTCCAGGGAGAGGAAAACTGTGCTCAGGGGCAAGAAGAGCAGCTCAAGAGGCAGAAGATGGAGCTGCTCAGCAGCAGGATGTCTGGGCTGAGGTGGGGCCACAGCAGGCCGGGCGGGAGCACACGGGGCGGCAGAGCAGGGACAGGCAGGAGGAGGGGCGGCAGCAGCTGGGCTGGCAGGAGGAGGCAGAGCCACAGCAGGAGGAGGCGGGCACACAGCAGGCAGGCCTGCACACGGGGCGGCAGATGAGGGACACGCAGGAGGAGGGTCTGCAGCAGGATGAGGGGCAGGAGGTGGGCTGGTAGCATGAGGAGGTCCCAGAGCAGACGGGCACACAGCACACAGGCTTGCAGCACACGGGTGTGCAGCAGACGGGCACACAGCAGGCCTGCTGGCAGGGGGAGGAGGTGCAGCAGGAGGGCTGGTAGCCAGACTCCTGGCAGCACGAGGGTGTGCAGGAGCTGGTGCAGGAGCTGGTGCAGCCTGATTGGCAGGGGCTGGTCCCACAGGTCACCTGGCAGCAGGGGCTGGACACGCAGCTCACTGGGGTGCAGATGAGGGTCTGGGTGGGGACCAGGGCATAGCAGGTGGGGGTACAGCAGGAAGGCTGGCAGCAGGTGGAGACACAGCAGGAGGGCTCACAGCAGCTCTCTGGACAGTCGTCCACCTGCCAGGCGGAGTCGGTGCAAGAGTCACCGGAACCAGGCAGGCAGGCGCGGCTGCCATAGCTCAGGTCGCTGGAGCAGATGGACAGGGCAGATGCGGCCATGGTGGGCGGGGGCTGGAGGTGAGCTGGAGAAGAGTGGGGGAGTGGGTGCAGGTGAGTGAGTGTGCGAGGTGCTGGACTGGCCGGCTTTTATACCCGCCCTGGTGCCTGTGTTGTCCCAGCCAGAGGCTCACACACCTTCCTTGTTGGTGTTTGCGCTGTGAGCACCGTCATTATGACCAGTCCTCTGTCATGAGATGTCCTTGCTCAGATCCTAAATGTTTGCCTGTCCTGGACGGGTCTGACCCCTGCAGGGTACCTGGGAGGCAGCCACAGCTTCTCCTTGGCTGACCTTTTGGTTTCCACCTGGAGGGCACCTGGTGGCAGCGGGCTCTGGGCCGAACTCTGTGTGGGCTCAGCCTCTGGCGCTCTCAGCTGTGACTGGAAAAGAAGCTGAACATGAGCTACATGTCCAGCCCCTGCTGTCAGGTGATCTACGGGTCCAGCCCCTGGCCTGTTCTGAGGGAACGGCGACATGAGGTCAGGTCCTTCCTGAGTGGGCTCTGTGAACTGCCACAGAGTGTGCCGAGGGATGCGAGGGTGAGGCAGCTGAGGACAGGGAAGAACCTCCTCTCTCCACGCAGAGGCAACTCCAGCGGGCCTGGCCCCCTGGATGGTTAGCAGACCGCGTACACAGGCTGACCCGGGGGTCCTGAAGCGTGTCCCTGAAGCCGTGGCAGCTCCTGGGAGAGGCAGGGCCTGTGGCTGCGGTGGGTTAACCTGGAGGAGGCAGGCATGGCAATTCATCATTGATGTAATTTCAACCCCAACCCAAAGGGAACCTCTATGAGATATAAATGGTGGATACGGAGCTTCCGGAGAATATGTGCAATATGCATGTTCAGTGTGAACATTAAAAAGTCCTTACAGCCGAGACCGGTTTGGCTCAGTGGATAGAGCGTCGGCTTGCGGACTGAAAGGTCCCAGGTTCGATTATAATTTGCAAGGGTTTTCTTGCAAATTCTGTGGGGTGTCTTTTCACTCTCCGGATACTGCCCTTTAAGATAACAAACTCTAAAATCTTGATGAAATCCAATTTTGTTGATTGTGCTTTTAGCATAATACCTAAAAAACCATTGCGCATGCACACTTTCCCCTCTGTTTTCTTCTTGAAATTATAGCTTTAGCTCTTATATTTAGGTCTTCAATCTATTTGAGTTAATTTTTTTCTTTTTGGTTGTCAAATGATCTTTAAAATATTTTCCTCTGTCGTTCTTAACTGGCTGGGCATTTCACTGCACCACTGCTGATGTCACCTGTGATGTCATGGGTGTGACGGCATCAACATTGCATCCCACCAACTGGGCAGTCCCCAGGACCCCTTTAATGGTTCCAGAGAGTTCTCTACCCAAAGATCGGTGCTGATTTGTCGGGCAGTGCTGACAATCTCATCCAAAGTGCTATTTACTGCCCCCAGCCACATGGTGCCTGTGTATTGCAAACCAACCCACCATCTTTGTTGGGTTAATTTGCATATTCCCTCCTGATTGGCTGGTAGGCATCACAAAGGTACGGTCAATTTGCATCTTTCCCTTTTTATTAGTGTAGAAAATTGACATCATATTCTCTTCCGTCCATAGAGTTTGTTGTTGTTTTTGTTTGTTTGTTTAGCAACTCTTTTAAACTATTTTGTAGTGACTATACTCTTTGTCATGCGTGGTCTCTGTTCGTAGTCAAATAGTAATTGGACAGATAGTTCCTTAAACACCTGGATCCCCCCAGTTTTATTTCCCCCTAGTCTTTTTAGCTGGGCTTGGTTGGAGCATGCCTTTAACCCTCAGCTGGACAATTCTGCCTTCACGTTCACTTCCTGCTTTCTCAGAGCTTGAAGTGAGCATTTAAGGCCTTCTCGAGTCTTTTCTGAGCACGCACCCCCTCATATGTACATACAGAGCTTCTAGACTCCCAGGAATTGGTGGAAGCTTTGAAAACCTTATTCTTGAGAGTATCCCATCCCCCAGCTTGTCATTCTGGGCTTATCGGGGTATACAGTGGTACCTCGAGATACGAGTTTAATTCGTTCCGTAACCTTGAGGCGTGGGAAACTATGAGACACTTGAGTCAAGGTAAACTGGTGGGTCGTGTGCAGCTGGCCAATCCACGCAATTACTCCTATCTCAAATGTTGCTCGTATTTCAAAGCAAAAATCGCTCACTCAACGGCTCGTATCTCAAAAATCTCGTATGTTAGGGCACTCGTATCTTGAGGTACCACTGTATTCTGTTTGCCACAGCTGATCTTCTTCCCTCGGGTGACAAACACTGCCCTTGCACGTGCCTCTATGCCTTGAGGAAGTTCTGAGTTGGGAGAAATAAAGGCAAGCCCTGTGTGAGTCCTTCAGCAAGCCACTGGGAAGTTTAAAACAAACAACCACGCTTCCTTGAAGACAAGGTCTGCTGTCTCCCTCCAGCACCAGGACTCACTGGGCACGGACAGGCTGCTGAATTTAGACTGTTGCTGAGCAGGGATGGGGATGGTGCTAGCAAGGGACTGCTAACACGCTGCAAAGTAGTTCCATGTGGCTGCTCCTGCTTTTTCTCTTGACAAGGCATTTCCTTGGCTGTTTTAAACCTTTGACCATTTTTCCAGAGTTTAAATACAGCTCATTCTGTCAGCTTTGTCAACGCACCCCCTCCTCCACCTCCCACCGCTTGCAGTGTTTTCGGGAGGGGAGTTTAGAGTTCCCTATTTCCTGTTTTCTGACATTTTAGAGGGCACATTTTTGAGAAGTCCTTAGAAGGGCATTTGTCAGTATCTCCCAGAATTTAAAATTGGCAAAAAATAAACAAATGGGACTACATCAGAATAAAAAGCTTTTGCACAGCAAAAGAAACCATCAAATTGCCAAAACCAGTTTGACTCAGTGGATAGAGCATCGCCCTGTGGACTGAAAGGTCCCAAGTTTGATTCAGGTCAAGGGCATGTATCTTAGTTGTGGGCACATCCCCAGTAGGGGGCATGTAAAAGGCAGCTGATCGATGTCTCTCATTAATATTTCTAACTCTCTAACCCTCTCTTTTCCTCTCTGTAAAGAATCAATAAAATATATTAAAAAAAAAGAAACCATCAACAAAACAAGAAAGCCCACTGTATGGGAGAACATATTTGTACTTGTCGTTTGTTTATATGATGATGATTGCCATTCTGAGATGAGATGAGGTATGAGATGGTATCGAGTTGTCATTGTGATGAGCATCTCTTGGATAATTAGTGACTTTGAGCATGTTTTCATGTGACTCTTAGCCTTCTTTCTGTCTTCTTTCCAAAAGATTCTATTTAGGTCTGTTGCCCATTTTTTATTGGATCATTTATCTTCCTTTGATTAAGTTGTATAAGTTGCCTGTAGATGATGGAGATTAAACCTTTATCAGTGATAACATTTGCAAATATGTATGTTCATGCCACCTTTGTCAAATATTAATTGAGCATATTGGTTTGGGGAGTGCATTGAATCTATAGATTGCTTTGGGTAGTATGGCCATTTTAATGATTATTTATTTGTTGCCATTTTTATTCTTTACCCCAGTGTTCCTTCTTTGCTTTCTATTTTTTTTTTTAACAGCAGACCCTTTAGCATTTCTTGCATTGCTGGTGTGGTGGTAATAAATTCCTTTAGTCCTTTTTTGTCTGTAAAGCTTCTGATTTCACCTTCAATTTCAATTGGTAGCCTGGCTGGGTACAGGATTCATGGATTCAGACCCTTCCTTTGCATGACTTTGTATATTTCATTCCATTCCCTTCTGGCCTGATGAGTTCCTGTTGAGAAATCAGTTGCTAGTCTGATGAGGGTTCCTTTGTAGTGAACTTTGTATCTCTTTCTGGCCGCTTTTAAGATTCTTACTTTGTTGTTGTTGTTTGCCATTTTAATTATAATGTGCCTTGGCTTTGGTCTTTTGGGGTTCATTTTGGTTGGGACTCTGTGATCTTCTTGAATTTGTGTTTTTTTTTTCTTCCCCATATCAGGAAAGTTTTCTGTCATTATTTCTTCAAACAGGTTTTCTGTTCCTTGCTCAATTTCCTCTCCTTCTGGAATCCCAATTATGAAGATGTTATTTTGTTTTGTGTTGTCCCAAAGTCCTCTTAAGCTCTCCTCCTGTTTTTTAATTTTTTTTTTCTAGAAGCTGCACAACTTGACTATTTTTTTCTACCTTGTCTTCTAGCTCACTGATGCGGTCCTCTGCTTCTTCCAGTCTATTCTTGATGCTTTCAATTGAATTCTTTACAGCAGCAATGTCATTTTTCATTTCTTCTTGGTTCTTCTTCATGTCCTCTTGGTTCTTTTTCATATTGTAGAATTTGTCTCCCATTCTTTTGAGCCATCTTATGATCGTTTCTCTGAATTCTTTCTCTGACAGGTTGCTTGCCTCTATTTCATTTACTTCCTTTTCTGGTGATGCCTGCTTTTCTTTCAACTGTGGGCTGTTTCTTTGTGTCCCCAGGGTCTCTCTTCTCTAGGTGTCTGGTTATGCAGTTCTCTCTTTCCTAGTTGGAGGAGGTGCAGCAGGAGGGCTGGCAGCATGAGGTCGTGCAGGAGCTGGTGCAGGAGCTGGTGCATGTTGACTGGCAGGGGCTGGACATGCAGCTCACTGGGGTGCAGATGAGGGTCAGGCAGGAAGCTGGGGTATAGCAGCTGGAGGCACAGCACGTGGGCTGGCAGCGGCTGGGAGTACAGTAGGTGGGCTGGCAGCAGGTGGTGACACTGCAGCTGGGGACACAGCTGGAGGGCTCACAGCAGGAGGGCTCACAGCAGCTCTCAGGACAGTCATCCACCTGCCAGGAGGAGTCGGTGCAAGAGTCCCAGGACCCAGGCAGGCAGGCGCGGTTGCCATAGCTCAGGTCGCTGGAGCAGATGGACCTGGTGGAAGCGGCCATGGTGGGCAGTGGGCTGAGGTGAGCTGGGAAAAGGGTGTGTGTGTGTGAGTGTTTAAGGTTCCTAGGATTTGGGCTTTTATACCCGCTCTGGCTGTGTTTCCCCGCAGGATGTTCACACGGCTTCTTCCTTGTTGGTGTTTGGGACACAGAGAACTCTCATTAGTGCCGGGTTGGTGTTTTCGTTCTGTGAGTTGTTGCTCGGTGATAAAGCTCCGAGGGTGTTGTGCCATTATGTTTTTTTATTTCTTCCTTGATCTCTCAGGTTACCCGTTTCTTGTTGTTGTTTTTTTTTTGTTGTTGTTATTGTTTTTGTTTTTACCTGTCCTCTCCCAACCCTCCCATTCGTTTTTTAACAGCACGCTTGCTGTTTACTTTCCATGTGTTTGATTTCTTTGGATTGTAGTTGATTTCCAGTTTTCTAACACTGTGATCTGAGAACATGCTTGATATATTTCAATCTTCTTGAATTTGAAGAGTCTTTGCCGATGACCCAACATATGGTCTATCTTTGAAAATGACCCATGTGTACTTGAAAAGAATGTACATTCCGTGGCTTTGGGGTAAAATGTTCTGAAGATGTCAATTAATCCATCTGGTCTAGTGAGTCATTTGGGATTGATGTTACTTTGCTGATTTTTTCTTTAGGGGATTTGTCCAATGGTGATATTGGGGTATTAAAGTCTCCTACTATGATTGTATTGCTGACAATATCTCCATTGACATCCTCCAGGAGTTTTCTGTTTGTTTTTTTTTATGAATTTGGGTGCTCCAGTGTTGGGTGCGTATATGTTTACCAGAGTTATTTCTACTTGTTGGATTTCTCCTTTTAGTATTATGAAGTGGCCTTCCTTATCTCTTGTTATGTCCTTCACTTTGAGATCCAATTGGTCAACTATAAGTATTGCTACCCGAGTTTTCATTTCCATTCCCCTGAAAAATCTTTTTCCGTCCTTTAATCCTCAGTCAGTGTGCATCTTTTTGCTGAGGTGGGTTTCATGTAGACAGCAGATATATGGGTCATGTTTTCTTATACAATAATTACCCTATGTTTTTGATGGGGGACATGTAATCCATTTACATTTAAAATTATCATTGGTAGGTACTTATTTGACACCATTTTTATTCTTTAACCCTGTGTTCCTTCTTCACTTCCTATTTCTTTTTTTTCCAGCAGACCCTTTAGCATTTCTTTTATTGCTGGTTTGGTGGTAATAAATTCCTTTAGTCCTTTTTTTGTCTGTAAAGCTTCTGATTTCACCCTCAATTTTGATTGATAGCCTGGCTGGGTACAGTATTTTTGGATTCAGACCCTTCCTTTCCATTCCCTTCCGGCCTGATGAGTTTCTGTAGAGAAATCAGTCGCTTGTCTGATGGGGGTTTCTTTACAGGTAACTTTCTGTCTCTCTCTGGCCGCTTTTAAGATTCTTACTTTGTTGTTGTTTGCTAATTTAATTATAATGTGCCTTACCGTTGGTCTTTTGGGGTTCATTTTGCTTGAGTTCTTTACAGCAGCAATGTCATTTTTCATTTCTTCTTGGTTCTTCTTCATTTCCTCTTGGTTCTTTGTCATATTATCAAATTTGTCTTCCATTCTTTTGAGCCACCTTGTGATCATTTCTCTGAATTCTTTCTCTGACAGGTTGCTTGCCCGCATTTCATTTACTTCCTTTTCTGGTGATGCCTGCTTTTTGTTCATCTGTGGGCTGTTTCTTTGTCTCCCCATGGTCTGTCTTCTCCAGGTGTCTGGTTATGCAGTTCTCTCTCTCCTATTTGGTTTGGCTCAGTGGATAGAGTGTTGGCCTATGGACCAAGCAGGGACTCTCTGCAGGACGCCATGCCAGGAAGGAATTCCTGGGCTGTAACTGTGAATGCCTCGAGGTTGAGTGCACAACTCTTAGAGCTGAAAACTCCAGGGACCCTGTCATAGGGAGCCCATGGTTTTGTGAGGTTTAACTTGGGGAGCACATCAACCTGGTTCTCACAGTGAATATCAGAGAAGAAACTCCCTTACGTATCTCATACTGCTGCACCCATTGTGGCTCACTGTAGCAGCTAAGTGTTCCTTGTTTCCAGGTTTGCTGTGAACTTTAGCATGCCCCTAGTGTGTCAGGAGAACTGCCTTTGAGTTAGCCAAGAAATGGCCCAGGGAGAATCCTCTCTTAACAATGACCAAGGGAGTAATTGCCTCCAGGGAAGCTGAATCAGGTCTAATCAGGGCTGATTAGGAAGGACTGTGGAGAATTAAAGAGGCAGGTAGAGTCAAAGGTTCATGTAAGTCTGAGTCTTGAACTCTTGAAGGTCACCTGCTGACCATCTCCCATAAACAATTCCATGATCAAGAAATAAAGGTGGCACTCAAATTCAGTGTGTCAGTCCCTGCCTCCCCTACTTCTTTTTTTTTTTCTGTGAGGTCATCCATTGCATTTCAAATCTTGCTTTAGGTTATTTATGCATTCTCTTTGTCAATGATGGAAATTTCCATTACACCCAGATTTTGACTAACATTAATAATGCTGTTATGAAAAGTTTTATACATTGTTGTTGTGATGAGTATATTTAGTAATTTCAGGGTACAGACACAAATAGAATTATTGGGTCATGTGACAGGCATGAGTTTAGTTAATGTATACTACTCAACGTGTTTCTAAAGAAATGTACCTTCCCATTAGTCAATTTTATGAATTCCAATAACTGTGTATCCTGTATAAAATAGAGTATTGTCGATCCTTTAAAATCTTACTCATTTTGGAAAGTGTGTGAGGGACTGGTGTTATTGCATTAATTTTCGATCCTTGATGGGTAAAGCTGGTCACTGAACATTTGAATATCTTTTCTTATAGGTGCTTGTTTTAGTTACATGGGCTTATTTTATTTTTTTATTTGTAGAAAATTATTACATATTCTGAATGTGCGTTCCTTGTTGTCTGTGTTCTGGGTCAGCTGGTAAATGTTTAATAACTGGCTGACTGTGAAACAAAACAACAAAAAAGCCCCAATTTGTGGTGTTTGCCAATTTCCGTGGTGTAACTATTCTCACAATAACTAAGTCAGTGGAGGAAACGGCTCCTGGGGAGGGACTGGGGACATCTGCTGGAGGGCCAGTCCTGATGGATCATGCAGGATGGACTGAACTGCCCACAAGGAGTGTGACCCCACCTGTGAGATGTCTACCGGGGACCTTGTCAGAGATCAGGTCCGAGGGTTTTTATCAGGGGCTGGTCAATGGCACCTCTGGCCAGCACTTCCCCAAATTCCAGGCTCCCAGGGGGAGGGCAGCTGTCAGCACAGGCGTTTTAGGCTCATTGAGGCACCCCAGTCACATGTGCTGGGGACCTGCTGTGCAAACCCCTTCCGGAAAGGCCCTGCTGAGTGGATGCTGAGGACAGCCTAAGTCACCCCTGAAGAGTAACCCCTCCCCAGGGCAGGCACCGCTGTCAGCTTCTTCAGCTTTTGTGTCAGGAAAGTATGTCCATCTCCTGGACGTAGATGTGGTCAGAGTGACATTGGTCTCCAGGTCACCACTGAGGGGCAGGACCATATTGGCCCAGGGAATGGCTTGGCACCAACCTTCTCTGGGGGGATGTCAGGGAGGCAAACAACAGAAACGAAACCTGTTAAATGCATCAGGCCAGGAATTTATTGGAGGGGACAGATAGCACACAGAATGGGGGTGGGGTGGGGAGAAAGTGAAGAAGCCAGCGTAGGATGCAGTGGGGGGCTAAGCCACACGGTTGAGGTGGCGAGCTTCTCTCCCTTCACTCCTCTCAGGCCTCAAGGCCTGGAGGGTCCAGCTGGCCTCGCTGGGGTCACTGCCAACCCAGGCTGGGTGGCAGGGCACGTTGCTTTGGGGGAAGTCAGTGGAGAAATGGGTGAACCGTTTCCAGAGGGAGAAATGCACCGGGACCCCAGTGCTGGGACCCATGAAGGGACTGTCTTGGCTCTTAGTAAAGAATCCCGGGGTGCGGATGGCAGTGAGCTCTTGAGTGTTGGGTGCCCTTAAGATGATCACTCAGCAGCAGGACGTCTGGGCTGAGGCAGGGGCACAGCAGGCCGGGCGGGAGCACACGGGGCGGCAGAGCAGGGACAGGCAGGAGGAGGGGCGGCAGCAGCTGGGCTGGCAGGAGGAGGCAGAGCCACAGCAGGAGGAGGTGGGCACGCAGCAGGCAGACCTGCACACGGGGCGGCAGATGAGGGACACGCAGGAGGAGGGTCTGCAGCAGGATGAGGTGCAGGAGGTGGGCTGGCAGCAGGAGGAGGTCCCAGAGCAGACGGGCACATAGCACAGAGGCTTGCAGCACACGGTTGTGCAGCAGACAGGTGTGCAGCAGACGGGCACACAGCAGTCCTGCTGGTAGGGGGAGGAGGTGCAGCAGGAGGGCTGGCAGCTTGAGGGCGTGCAGGAGCTGGTGCAGGAGCTGGTGCATGTTGACTGGCAGGGGCTGGACATGCAGCTCACTGGGGTGCAGATGAGGGTCAGGCAGGAAGCTGGGGTATAGCAGCTGGAGGCACAGCACGTGGGCTGGCAGCAGCTGGGAGTACAGTAGGTGGGCTGGCAGCAGGTGGTGACACTGCAGCTGGGGACACAGCAGGAGGGCTCACAGCAGGAGGGCTCACAGCAGCTCTCTGGACAGTCGTCCACCTGCCAGGAGGAGTTGGTGCAAGAGTCCCAGGATCCAGGCAGGCAGGCGCGGTTGCCATAGCTCAGGTCGCTGGAGCAGATGGACCTGGTGGAAGCGGCCATGGTGGGCAGTGGGCTGAGGTGAGCTGGGAAAAGGGTGTGTGTGTGAGTGTGAGTGTGTGTGAGTGTGTAAGGTTCCTGGGATTTGGGCTTTTATACCCGCTCTGGCTGTGTTTCCCCGCAGGATGTTCGCAGGGCTTCTTCCTTGTTTGTGTTTGGGACACAGAGAACTCTCATTAGAGCCGGGTTGGTGTTTTCGTTCTGTGAGTTGTTGCTCGGTGATAAAGCTCTGAGGGTGTTGTGCCATGATGGTTTTTTATTTCTTCCTTGATCTCTCAGGTTACCCGTTTGTTGTTGTTGTTTTGTTGTTGTTGTTATTGTTGTTGTTTTTACCTGTCCTCTCCCAACCCTCCCTTTCGTTTTTTAACAGCACGCTTACTGTTTAGTCTCCATGTGTTTGATTTATTTGGATTGTAGTTGATTTCCAGTTTTCTAACACTGTGATCTGAGAACATGCTTGATATGATTTCTATCTTCTTGAATTTGAAGAGTCTTTGCCTATGACCCAACATATGGCCTATCTTTGAAAATGACCCATGTGTACTTGAAAAGAATGTACATTCCGTGGCTTTGGGGTAAAATGTTCTGAAGATGTCAATTAATCCATCTGGTCTAGTGAGTCATTTGGGATTGATGTTACTTTGCTGATTTTTTGTTTTGAGGATTTGTCCAATGGTGATATTGGGGTATTAAAGTCTCCTACTATGATTGTATTGCTGACAATATCTCCATTGACATCCTCCAGGAGTTTTCTGTTTTTTGTGTTTTTTTTTATGAATTTGGGTGCTCCAGTGTTGGGTGCGTATATGTTTACCAGAGTTATTTCTACTTGTTGGATTTCTCCCTTTAGTATCATGAAGTGGCCTTCCTTATCTCTTGTTATGTCCTTCACTTTGAGATCCAATTGGTCAACTATAAGTATTGCTACCTGAGTTTTCATTTCCATTCCCTGAAAAATCTTTTTCCATCCTTTAACACTCAGTCAGTGTGCATCATCTTGCTGAGGTGGGTTTCATGTAGACAGCAGATATATGGGTCATGTTTTCTTATACAATCATTACCCTATGTTTTTGATGGGGAAATTTAATCCATTTACATTTAAAATTATCATTGGTAGGTACTTATTTGACACCATTTTTATTCTTTACCCCTGTGTTCCTTCTATACTTCCTATTTCTTTTTTTTTCCACAGCAGACTATTTAGCAGTTCTTCTATTGCTGTTTTGGTGGTAATAAATTACTTTAGGTCCTTTTTTTGTCTGTGAAGCTTGTGATTTCACCCTCAATTTTGATTCATAGCCTGGCTGGGTACAGTATTCTTGGATTCAGACCCTTCCTTTGCATGACTTTGTATATTTCATTCCATTCCCTTCTGGCCGGATGAGTTTCTGTAGAGAAATCAGTCTCTAGTCTGATGGGGGTTTCTTTGCAGATAACTTTCTGTCTCTCTCTTGCTGCTTTTATGATTCTTACTTTGTTGTTGTTGTTTGCCAATTTAATTATAATGTGCCTTGGCGTTGGTCTTTTGGAGTTCATTTTCTTGAGTTCTTTACAGCAGCAAAACCATTTTTCATTTTTTCTTGATTCTTCTTCATTTCCTCTTGGTTCTTAGTCATATTATCAAATTTGTCTTCCATTCTTTGAGCCACGTTGTGATCATTTCTCTGAATTCTTTCTCTGACAGGTTGCTTGCCTCCATTTCGTTTACTTCCTTTTCTGGTGATGCCTGCTTTTCTTTCATATGTGGGCTGTTTCTTTGTCTCCCCATGGTCTGTCTTCTCCAGGTGTCTGGTTATGCAGTTCTCTCTCTCCTATTTGGTTTAGCTCAGTGGATAGAGTGTTGGCCTATGGGCCAAACAGGGCCTCTCTGCAGGAGGCCATGCCAGGTATGAAAACCTGGGCTGTAACTGTAAATGCCTCGAGGTTGAGTGCATAACTCTGAGAGGTGAGAACTCCAGGGACCCTGTCATAGGGAGCCCAAGGTTTTGTGCGGTTTAACTTGGGGAGCAGCTCAACCTGGTTCTCACAGTGAGTATCAGAGAAGAAACTCTTTTATGTATCTCATACTGCTGCACCCACTGTGGCTCACTCTAGCAGATAGAGGTTCCTTGTGTCCAGATTTGCTGTAAACTTTAGCATGCCCCTAGTGCGTCAGGAGAACTGCCTTTGAGTTAGCCAGAAATGCCCAGGGAAGGTCCTGTCAGAACAATGACCAAAGGAGTGAGTGCCTCCAGGGAAGCTGAATCAGGTCTAATCAGGGCTGATTAGGAAGGACTGAGCAGAATTAAAGAGGCAGGTAGAGTCAAAGGTTCATGTAAGTCTGAGTCTTGAACTCTTGAAGGCCACCTGCTGAACATCTTCCATAAACAGTTCCAGGAGCAAGAAATAAAGGTGGCACTCAAATTCAGTGTGTCATTCCCCTGCCTCCCCCAGTTCTTCTTCTTTTTTTTTTCTGTGAGGTATACCCTTGCATTTCAAACCCTGTTTTGTTATTTATGCATTCATATGCATTTGCATTCTAGGCTTGTTTGTTATTATGAGACTTGATCGTTGCTGTTGTGTTTTTCATTCTGATGGGTGTTGGGGTCCTCAGCACCCTGGTTTCAAAGACTCTCTAGATCTCTCTTTTGTTATTTTCTATCTTTGTCAATGATAGAAATTTCCTTTATTTCCAGATTTTGGCTAATATTAATAATGCTGTTATGAAAAGTCTTGTGCATTTTAGTTTTGATGAGAATGGTTAGCAATTTCAGAGTCCAGACACAAATAGAATTATTGAGTCATACGACAGGCATGAGTTTAGTTTAATATATACTGCCCAATGTGTTTCTAAATAAATGTACCTTCCCATTAGTCAATTTTATGAATTCCCATAACACTGTATATCCTGTATAAAATAGAGTATTGTCGATCCTTTAAAATCTTACTCATTTTGGAAAGTGTGTGAGGGACTGTTGTTGTTGCATTAATTTGCATTCTTTGATGAGTAAAGCTGCTCATTGAACATTTGAATATCTTTTCTTACAGGTGCTGGTTTTGTTAAATAGGATTATTGTATTTTTGATTTATAGAAAATTATTACATATTCTGAATATGAGTTCTTTATTGTCTCTGTGCAGGGTCTGCTGGTAAATGTTTAATAACTGGCTGCCTGTGAAATAAAATAACAAAAAAGCTCCCATTTGTGGTGTTTGCCAATTTCCATGGTGTAACTATTCTCACAATAATAGGCTCAATAACACCCAGTGGGGTGTTACTGGAAACTGAGTTGGGAAGAGAGTGTCTGGTCAGCTCTTCGGAGCTGGGCAAGTTAACCTCAGTGCACACCTGGGGGACTGTGCTTTGCGAATCTCTCGTCCCCATCAGGGGCTGTGTCCTCCATCCTCCTGGTCACACTCTTTTAACAGGTCATTGTTACCTATGTGTGATTTACATGTTTTAAAATCGACCTGTTTGCACTCTAGGCTTGTTTGTTATTATGAGACTTGAACGTTGTTGTTGTGTTTTTCATTCTGATGGGTGTTGGGGTCCTCAGGACCCTGGTTTCAAAGAGTCTCTAGATCTCTTAGGACTTGGTACACAGAGCTAAGTCAGTGCAGGAAAAGGCTCCTGGGGAGGAGTTAGGAACATCAGCTGTAGGGCCTGACCTGAAGGATCATGCAGGATGCACTGAACTGCCCACAAGGAGTGTGACCCCACCTGTGAATTGTGTACTTGGGACCGGCCAGAGATCAGGGCCCAGGGTTTTTATCGGGGGCTGGTCACATGGCACCTCTGTCTGGCATTCCCCAAATTCCAGGCTCCCAGAGGAAGATCAAGTGTCAGCACAGGCGGTTTAGGCTCATTGAGGCACCCCAGTCACATGTGCTGGGGACCTGCTATGCAAACCCCTTCCTGAAAGGCCCTCTGAGTGGATGCTGAGGACAGCTAGAGTCACCCCTCCCCAGGGCAGGCACCGTTGTCAGATTATTCAGCCTTCATGTCCAGAAAGCATGTCCATCTCTTGGACGTAGATGTGGTCAGAGTGACATTGGTCTCCAGGTCACCACTGAGGGGCAGGACCATGGTGGCCCAGGGAATGACTTAGGACCAACCTTCTCTGGGGATGTCAGGGAGGCAAACAACAGAAACGAAACCTGTTAAATGCATCAGGCCAGGAATTTATTGGAAGGGACAGACAGCACACAGAATGGGGGTGGGGAGAAAGTGAAGAAGCCAGCGTAGGATGCAGTGGGGGGCTAAGCCACACGGTTGAGGTGGCAAGCTTCTCTCCCTTCACTCCTCTCAGGCCTCAAGGCCTAGAGAGTCCAGCTGGCCTTGCTGAGGTCACTGCCAGCCCGGGCTGGGGGGCAGGGCACGTTGCTTTGGGGGAAGTCAGTGGAGAAATGGATGAACCGTTTCCAGAGGGAGAAATTCACTGGGATCCCAGTGCGGAGACCCATGAAGGGTCTTGCCTGCTGTCTTGGCTCTTAGTAAAGAATCCCGGGGTGCGGATGGCAGTGAGCTCTTGAGTGTTGGGTGCCCTTAAGATGATCGATCACTCAGCAGCAGGACGTCTGGGCTGAGGCAGGGGCACAGCAGGCCGGGCGGGAGCACACGGGGCGGCAGAGCAGGGACAGGCAGGAGGAGGGGCGGCAGCAGCTGGGCTGGCAGGAGGAGGCAGGGCCACAGCAGGAGGAGGTGGACACGCAGCAGGCAGGCCTGCACACGGGGCGGCAGATGAGGGACACGCAGGAGGAGGGTCTGCAGCAGGATGAGGGGCAGGAGGTGGGCTGGCAGCACGAGGAGGTCCCAGAGCAGACAGGCACACAGCACACAGGCTTGTAGCAGACGGGTGTGCAGCAGACGGGCACACAGCAGGCCTGCTGGCAGGGGGAGGAGGTGCAGCAGGAGGGCTGGCAGCTAGACTGCTGGCAGCATGAGGGCGTGCAGGAGCTGGTGCAGGAGCTGGTGCAGCCTGATTGGCAGGGGCTGCTCCCACAGGTCACCTGGCAGCAGGGGCTGGACATGCAGCTCACTGGGGTACAGATGAGGGTCTGGGTGGGGACCAAGGCATAGCAGGTGGGGGTACAGGAGGAAGGCTGGCAGCAGGTGGAGACACAGCAGGAGGGCTCACAGCAGGAGGGCTCACAGCAGCTCTCTGGACAGTCGTCCACCTGCCAGGGGTAGTCACTGCAAGAGTCACAGGACCCGGGCAGGCACGCGTGGTTGCCATGGCTCAGGTTGCTGGAGCAGATGGACCGGGTGGAAGCGGCCATGGTGGACAGTGGGCTGAGGTGAGCTGGGAGAAGGGTGTGAGTGTGAGTGTGAGTGTGTAAGGCTCCTGGGATTTGGGCTTTTATACCCGCTCTGGCTGTGTTTCCCCGCAGGATGTTCACAGGGTTTCTTCCTTGTTTGTGTTTGGGACACAGAGAACTCTCATTAGTGCCGGGCTGGTGTTTTCGGTCTGTGAGTTGTTGCTCGGTGATAAAGCTCCGGGGTGTTGTGCCATGATGTTTTTTTTATATCTTCCTTGATCTCTCAGGTTACCCAGTCGTTTGTTGTTGTTGTTGTTGTTGTTGTTGTTGTTTTTACCTGTCCTCTCCCCACCCCCCATTCGCTTTTTAACAACATGCTTGCTGTTTAGTGTCCATGTGTTTGATTTCTTTGGATTGTAGTTGATTTCCAGTTTTCTAACATTGTGATCCGAGAAAATGCTTGATATGATTTCTATCTTCTTGAATTTGAAGAGTCTTTTCCGATGACCGAACATATGGTCTATCTTTGAAAATGACCCATGTGCACTTGAAAAGAATGTACATTCTGTGGCTTTGGTGTAAAATGTTCTGAAGATGTCAATTAATCCATTTGGTCTAGTGAGTCATTTGGGATTGATGTTACTTTGCTGATTTTTTCTTTAGGGGATTTGTCCAATGGTGATATTGGGGTTTTAAAGTCTCCTACTATGATTGTATTGCTGACAATATCTCCATTGATATCCTCCAGGAGTTTTGTGGTGTTTTTTTATGTATTTGGGTGCTCCAGTGTTGGGTGCATATATGTTTCCCAGAGTTATTTCTAACTTGTTGCATTGCTCCCTTTGGTATCATGAATTGGTCTTACATATCTCTTGTTATGTCCTTCACTTTGAGATCTAATTGGTCAACTATAAGTACTGCTACCGGAGTTTTCATTTCCATTCCCCTGAAAAATATTTTTGTGTCCTTTAACCCTCAGTCAGTGTGCATCTTTTTGCTGAGGTGGGTTTCATGTAGACAGCATATATATGGGTCATGTTTTCTTATACAATAATTACCCTATGTTTTTGATGGGGACATATAATCCATTTACATTTAAAATTATCATTGGTAGGTACTTATTTGACACCATTTTTATTCTTTACCCCTGTGTTCCTTCTTCACTTCTTATTTCTTTTTTTTCCAGCAGACTCTTTAGCATTTCTTCTATTGCTGGTTTGGTGGTAATAAATTCCTTTAGTCCTTTTTTTGTCTGTAAAGCTTCTGATTTCACCCTCAATTTTGATTGATAGCCTGGCTGGGTACAGTATTTTTGGATTCAGACCCTTCCTTTCCATTCCCTTCCGGTCTGATGAGTTTCTGTAGAAAAATCAGTCGCTTGTGTGATGGGGGTTTCTTTACAGGTAACTTTCTGTCACTCTCTGGCCGTTTTTAAGATTCTTACTTTGTTGTTGTTTGCTAATTTAATTATAATGTGCCTTACCGTTGGTCTTTTGGGGTTCATTTTGCTTGAGTTCTTTACAGCAGCAATGTCATTTTACATTTCTTCTTGGTTCTTCTTCATTTCCTCTTGGTTCTTAGTCATATTATCAAATTTGTCTTCCATTCTTTTGAGCCACCTTGTGATCATTTCTCTGAATTCTTTCTCTGACAGGTTGCTTGCCTCCATTTCTTTTATTTTCTTTTCAGGTGATGCCTGCTTTTCTTTCATCTGTGGGCTGTTTCTTTGTCTCCCCATGGTCTGTCTTCTCCAGGTGTCTGGTTATGCAGTTCTCTCTCTCTTATTTGATTTAGCTCAGTGGATAGAGTCTTGGCCTATGGATTGAGCAAGGACTCTCCGCAGGAGGCCATGCCAGGTAGGAAAACCTGGGCTGTAACTGTGAATGCCTGGATGTTGAGTGCACAATCTGAGAGCTGAAAACTCCAGGGGACTTTGTCATAGGGAGCCCATGGTTTTGTGAGGTTTAGGGAGCAGCTCAACCTGGTTCTCACAGTGAGTATCAGAGAAGAAACTCCCTTATATATCTCATACTGCTGCACCCACTGTGGCACACTCTAGCAGATAGATGTTCCTTGTGTCCAGATTTGCTGTAAACTTTAGCATGCCCCTAGTGCGTCAGGAGAACTGCCTTTGAGTTAGCCAAAAAATGCCCAGGGAAGATCCTCTCAGAACAATGACCAAGGGAGTGATTGGCTCCAGGGAAGCTGAATCAGGTCTAATCAGGGCTGATTAGGAAGGACTGAGCACAATTAAAGAGACAGAGGCTAAGTTTCATGTAAGTCTGAGTCTTGAACTCTTGAAGGTCACCAGCTGAACATCTTCCCTAAACAGTTCCAGGAGCAAAAAATAAAGGTGGCACTCAAATTCAGTGTGTCAGTCCCCTGCCTCCGTTAGTTCTTTTTTTTTTTTCTGTGAGGTAATCCATTGCATTTCAAATCCTGCTTTATGTTATTTATGCATTCTCTTTGTCAATGATGGAAATTTCCATTAATTCCAGATTTTGACTAACATTAATAATACTGTTATGAAAAGTCTTGTACATTTTGGTTTTGATGAGTATATATAGTAATTTCAGGGTACAGATACAAGCAGTATTATTGGGTAATGCAACAGGCATGAGTTTAGTTTAATATATACTGCCCAATGTGTTTCTAAAGAAATGTACCTTCCCATTAGAGAATTTTATGAATTCCGATGACTGTATATCCTGTATAAAATATGGTATTGTTGATTCTTTAAAATCTTACTCATTTTGGAAAGTGTGTGAGGGACTGGTGTTATTGGATTAATTTGCATTCCTTGATGAGTAAAGTTTCTCACTGAACATTTGAATATCTTTTCTTACAGGTGCTTGATGAGGTTATTGTACTTTTAGGTTCGTAGAAAATTGTTACGTATTCTGAATATGCGTTCCTTGTTGTCTGTGTTCTGGGTCAGCTGGTAAATGTTTAATAACTGGCTGACTGTGAAACAAAACAACAAAAAAGCCCCAATTTGTGGTGTTTGCCAATTTCCGTGGTGTAACTATTCTCACAATAACTAAGTCAGCATAGGAAACAGTTCCTGGGGTGGGATTAGGGACATCTGCTATAGGATTTGAGGCAAAGGATCATGCAGGATGGACTAAACTGCCAACAAGGAGTGTGACCCCACCTGTGAGATGTCTTCCGGGGACCTTGTCAGAGATCAGGGCCCAGGGTTTTTATCGGGGGCTGGTCAATGGCACCTCTGGCCAGCACTTCCCCAAATTCCAGGCTCCTAGAAGGAGGGCAGGTGTCAGCACAGGCGGTTTAGGCTCATTGAGGCACCCCAGTCACATGTTGTAGGAACCTGCTGTGCAAACCCCTTCCGGAAAGGGCCTTCTGAGTGGACGCTGAAGACAGCCTGAGTCACCCCTGAAGAGTAGCCCCTCCCCAGGGCAGGCACCGCTGTCAGCTTCTTCAGCTTTAGTGTCTGGAAAGTATGTCCATCTCCTGGACGTAGATGTGGTCAGAGTGACAGGGGCTCCCAGGTCACCACTGAGGGGCAGGACCATGGTGGCCCAGGGAATGACTTGGGACCAACCTTCTCTGGGGATGTCAGGGAGCCAAACAACAGAAATGAAACCTGTTAAATGCATCGGGCCAGGAATTTATTGGAGGGGACAGACAGCACACAGAATGGGGGTGGGGAGAAAGTGAAGAAGCCAGCGTAGGATGCAGTGGGGGCTAAGCCACACGGTTGAGGTGGCGAGCTTCTCTCCCTTCACTCCTCTCAGGCCTCAAGGCCTGGAGGGTCCAGCTGGCCTCACTGGGGTCACTGCCAACCCAGGCTGGGTGGCAGGGCACGTTGCTTTGGGGGAAGTCATTGGAGAAATGGATGAACCGTTTCCAGAGGGAGAAATTCACTGGGACCCCAGTGCGGGGACCGTCAAGGGACTTGGCTGCTGTCTTGGCTCTTAGTAAAGAATCCCGGAGTGCAGATGGCAGTGAGCTATTGAGTGTTGGGTGGCTTTAAGATGATCACTCAGCAGCAGGACGTCTGCACTGAGGTGGGGACACAGCAGGCCGGGCGGGAGCACACGGGGCGGCAGAGCAGGGACAGGCAGGAGGAGGGGCGGCAGCAGCTGGGCTGGCAGGAGGAGGCAGAGCCACAGCAGGAGGAGGCGGGCACGCAGCTGGCAGGCCTGCACACGGGGCGGCAGATGAGGGACACGCAGGAGGAGGGTCTGCAGCAGGATGACGTGTAGGAGGTGGGATGGCAGCAGGAGGAGGTACCAGAGCAGACAGGCACACAGCACAGAGGTTTGCAGCAGACAGGCACACAGCACACAGGCTTGTAGCAGACGGATGTGCAGCAGACGGGCACACAGCAGTCCTGCTGGCAGGGGGAGGAGGTGCAACAGGAGGGCTGGCAGCTAGACTGCTGGCAGCATGAGGGCGTGCAGGAGCTGGTGCAGGAGCTGGTGCAAGCTGATTGGCAGGGCCTAGATCCACAAGTCACCTGGCAGCAGGGGCTGGACTTGCAGCTCACTGGGGCACAGACAAGGGTCAGGCAGGGGGCTGAGTCACAACAGCTGGGGGTGCAACAGATGGGCTGGCAGCAGCTGGAGGTGCAGCAGGTGGGGACACAGCAGGTGGAGGCGCAGCAGGAGGGCTCACAGCAGCTCTCTGGACAGTCGTCCACCTGCCAGGGAGAGTCAGTGCAAGAGTCACTGGAGCCAGGCAGGCAGGCGCAGTTGCCATAGCTCATGTCATTGGAGCAGACGGACAGGGTGGAAGCGGCCATGGTGAGGCAGTAGGCTGAGATGAGCTAGGAGAAGAGTGTGAATGTGAGTGTGAGTGTGTCAGGTTCCTGGGATTTGGGCTTTTATACCCGCTCTGGCTGTTTTTCCCCGCAGGATATTCACACAGCTTCTTCCTTGTTTGTGTTTGGGACACAGAGAACTCTCATTAGAGCCGGGTTGGTGTTGTCGTTCTGTGAGTTGTTGCTCGGTGATAAAGCTCCGAGTGTGTTGTGTGCTCTGTTGATGGGCCCTAAGCCGCCTTCAGTTCATCACATTGAGGTAGACGGGGTGTGTGTCTGAAAATAGCATGTCTTGGGGTCTGAGTTGGCCTCAGGAGGGACCGATCTCTCCTACTCCAACTGCCCCTTCTGGACACCTGGAATGTCATGCGCACACTTGGGGAGTCTGATCATTTGGGTGTCACGGATTCCCAAGCGCCTGGCTGAGAGGCCTGGGCCAGAGAGGGCAGGAGGCAGAACATTTCCAACTGCAGTTCCCCAGCACGCCCCCCAGTTCAGGGACTCCCCTGGGCCAGGTGATATGCAGGTGAAGTTGGATGGTCTGGCACTGGCACCTCCATGTCCCTGGGTGGGCTGTGCACAGCCCTGTCACCCACCAGTCTGCTCAGTGAGGCACAGACCCCGCATCCGTCCACAGCCTTCCCACACCATCTGCATGTACCTGACACCGGGAGCTGTGCGTGTGAGCCAGAGGCCCCTGTCCACCTCCCTGCAGAAAGCACCGCCACCTCGGCAAGGCCTCTGTATGGAAAACGAGGACTGCTTGTGTTTCCTGCTTATTTTCTTGATTGTTAATCCTATGTAATAAAACCCCAATATGCAAATAGACCTAATGACAGAACGACCATTTGCTACGACGTGCACTCCCACCAGGGGGGCAGACTCTCAATGAAGAAGCTGCCTCTTGGTGTTCAGTGTGCTCCCACAGGGGGAGCGCCACTCAGCCGGAAGCCATGCTCCATGGAAGTGCTAAGGAGCAGTGAGCAGAGCAGTAAAAAGCGCTAAAGAGCAGTGAGTAGGTGCATGGTAAAAAGCTCGGGATCCCAAACTGCAAGAGGGATGTCCGACTGCCGGCTTAGGTCTGATTCCTAAGGGTATCAGGCCTAAGTCGGCAGTCAGACATCCTGCAAGATGTACCAGACTGCAAGAGAGTACAGGCCAGGCTGAGGGAACCTCCCACACCATGCACAAATTTCATGCACTGGTTCTCTAGTAGAAAAATAAAAGGCACAGCAGTGTTAACAGTCAGGGTGAGAAGGATAAACAGTTAAAAGTGTTCTGAGGTCCCAGCATTGCTTTTAAAGTGGTAAGAGTACCCATGTGTTCTTGAATAGCCAAGAATGTACACCACAATCCCTGGGTCACCACCGAAAGGACAGTGAATACAGTAGGTAACTAATCATGAGTAGAAAAGGTAAATGGGCCTGGTTGGATGGCTCAGCTGGTTGAAGTGTGGGTCTGTATGCCAGAAGGTTGTGGGTTAGATTCCTGGTGAGGACACTTAATTGCTTTGCTGAGTTGATCCCCAGCAGGGCATATGCAGGAGGCAAGGCATCAGTGTTTCTTTCTTAAGTTAATGTTTCTCTTTCTCTCTCCTTTCCTCTCTCTCTAAAATCAACAAAAGCTTACCCCCGGTGAGGATTAAAAAAAGGGAGAGGAATTATAAAAATACTCAACTCAAAATAGTCAGAAAATAATTTAAAAGACATTTTGGTGGGAAATAGAAAACATGTAATCAGGGATTAGATATAAATAGGTATGAGTGTTCTTAACAAAAGATGAAAAGTAAAAAACACCAACTTTGGAAAGCTGGTGTGGCTTATTAATATCAGGAAAAATAGATTTATAAGCGAGAAGCATTATTTGAGATAAAGACATTTTATAGAGCTAAAAACGTCAACCCACCAGGAAGCTTTAACAATTCCAAATGTGTATGTACCTAGTAACATAGATAAAACATAGAAATCTAAAACTGACAGAATTAAAAGTATCTATAGATAATGATAACGTCATAATTGGGAACATTAATACACCTGTCTCAATAATTGAAGGAAAAGGAGACACAAATAATCTGAGTGGAAACGGCTATTTGAAGTGTGGAATAAAACAGTGGTATCATGTATTTTGTGGCCCCTACCCCCAGAGTGTGGTCAGGACCTGTGACATGCTTGAGGCATAAAAATGATGGGATGTATGTGGTAACACTGTGTAAGATTGTAATGCTGGTCTTGGGAGGAGACTCTGTCCTGTGCTGGCTGTGGGAGCCAGCTGTCCCATGTGAACTGCCCATGGGCAGAGCCTTGTGGAAAGAAATGAGAGCATCCCAGTGACAGCCACCAGGGAACAGAGGCCCTCAGCCAGACCACCTGCAAAGAACTGCATTCTGATGAGAATGTGAGCTGGGAAGCAACTCCTTCCCCAGTCGAGCCTCCAGATGAGACCCCATGATGCGAACCCACAAGAAACCCAGTACAGCATGACCCCAGAGACAGATGACAGATGCATTGTTTTAGGCCAGTAAGCTTGTGGTAATTGGTTACCAGCAACAGGAAAGAAGCACGCAGACCAATGAGGAATTCTACAAGGAAGAGAAGTCTTCATGTAGTCACAGGGAAGGAGCTCCACATTTATTAAAGTTTTCTTTAAAAAAACAAAAACAAAACAACATATAGTGGTAAACTATGAAACAATTTGCATTTTAAAAATTGATACACAGACTTTATACCCAGATAGATAGATGATAGAGATATGCTGTCAATCCACATTAGCCAGGGATTCCTTATGTGTGAATTCACCTACTCCCTACGATTCATTTGTAACCACCAAATCAACACTTGTGGTGCCTGTGTGGTCATTTGTGGGCTTGTGCAGGCTTCTACTGTGACCCTTCCTTGGTTTAGCTTAGGTGCTTTCTGTGGGTCACACATAGAAACCAGGACCCCAGGAAGCTGTCATTTTCCTGTGGGGACGGGAGCCACATCATTTTCCCTAGAATACAGTCCTGTGTCTCCCGAGTTCACGGACAGGTAGAATGTGGACACGCAGACAGCTGGCCTCAGAGAGAGGCGCTTCAGTGATAAGAAACCCCCCTGACTCCGGCCAACAGGTCCGGGTCCTGCCGCACCCATGTGGCCCTGGAAGTCACCCAATGCCCCGGCCTCTCCATTCCCCCCCTACAAGTTGCCAACAGTCCTGCGTCCCCACGGGATGGGATGTTTGAACCACAGGGAAACTCTTCCTACTGTGGCTGCCCTCAGAGGTAGCCGGGCACTGAGGCTGCTGCAGCTGACCGGGTGATGCCCCAGCACGTCTAAGATGGCCTGAGCCAAGACCCCACCCTCCCCTGTCTGAGGACCCAGACTGGGACCTGCCACCCACTCCTGTTCCCCTGGGGACACGCCAGGGCAGGCTCTGAACAAAGTGATCCAGGAGATTTACAAGCTGGACCACATGCTGTGTAAACAAACACGCTGCGCCTGGGGGAGCGGAAATGGGACACAGAGCCAGGAGGTATAAAAGCCAGCAGCCCTGGGCACCACTCACACTCACACTCACACTCACCCTCACATTCACCTCCTCCCAGTTCACTCCATCCCACCGCCCACCATGGCCACCTCCACCCTCTCCGTCTGCTCCAGCGACCTGAGCTATGGCAACCGCGCCTGCCTGCCTGGCTCCAGTGACTCTTGCACCGAATCCTGGCAGGTGGACGACTGTCCAGAGAGCTGCTGTGAGCCCTCCTGCTGTGTCTCTAGCTGCTGCCAGCCCTCTTGTTGCACCTCCTGCCCCTGTCCACAGGCCTCCTGTGTGTCTGTCTGCTGCAAGCCGGTCTGCTGCACACCTGTCTGCTGCACACCCGTCTGCTGCACACCCGTCTACTACAAGCCTGTGTGCTGCAGGCCCATTTGCTCTGAGGCTGACACCTGCACAACCTCGTGCTGCCAGCCCACCCCCTGCACCTCATCCTGCTGCAGACCCTCCTCCTGCGTGTCCCTCATCTGCCGCCCCGTGTGCAGGCCTGCCTGCTGCGTGTCCACCTCCTCCTTTTGTGGCTCTGCCTCCTCCTGCCAGCCCAGCTGCTGCCGCCCCTCCTCCTGCGTGTCCCTGCTCTGCCGCCCCGTGTGCTCCCGCCCGGCCTGCTGTGTCCCCACCTCGGCCCAGACTTCCTGCTGCTGAGCAGACATGTCCCCCAGGGCCAGCGGGTTCAGGTCTCACCCTGTGACTGTGGTTCTCCCAGCCACCCCTCCGTCCGGTCCTGAAGAATGTCAGGTGGCTACCTCTACTCAGGATGGGGTCTCCCCGTCTCCACTGTTCTGAGCTGACCTCTGCTCTCAGGAGCCCTGACCCTCACTGCTTCCTGGGGTCTTGCCTTTCAGAGGCGTCTCCACCTGCCCCTCGGTGACCTGTCCTTTTGTTCAAGTTTCTCTGTAGATTCACTAATCTCTCCTCTCTCCCTGTCAACACCTCCTTGGTCAACTCAATAAACTCACTTCATCACCTGATCGCCTCATTCATCTGATTTCATTGGGGAGCGGGAGGCACACCAGGTTTATCAGACCTTGGTCTCTCCAGCCTCAAGTATTTCTGGAAATGAGTGGGAGATCCCAAAGGGCCGTGTCCTAACTGCTTTGGGCGAGGTGACCGGGTGGGACTCTGCCCTCACTGACCAATGTCAGTGTCCGGGGGTCCCTGCCCCAGGCTTACCCGAGGCTGGTCACCTGCAGACATCGAGGAGTTCTCAGATCCCTTGGACCATTGCCACCCACTGTCCACCTGGGCAAACCCACCTGCAGAGTGGCTTATCAGGGAGCTGGCCTGGGGCTGCTGTGGGCTGGGCCATCTGGTTGTACCTCAGTTGCAGGCTCTATGCCCACCTGTGTGAAGGCAACCAACTGTGTCTCTCTTGTTTTGATGTTTCTCTCTGTGTCTCTCTTTTCATTCCACTCTCTTTAAAAATCCATGGGGAAATACCCTCAGACGAGGATTAACAAAAACAAAAAAGGGAGAGATGTAGAACATTTGCTTCAGCCCAAAAGTTTCTTGCACTCCTTCCCAATCCACCACTCTCCAGCAGGGCCACTGTCTCACTAAAGACAGGCCACAGGGAAGGAATCGTGCAGTGAGAGCCCTCCGTGTCTACTCTGCTTACTTGTCTCTGTTGTCGTATATAACCACAGCTAATTCCTCTTTTTTTTATTGTGTTTTTTTCTTTTTTTTTATTGTGTTACATGTATACATATCTCCCCATTGCCCCCCTGCCTCCCAGGCATAGCCCAACCCCCCAGTGTCTATGTTCATTGGTTATGCTTATATGCATAGATATAAGTTCTTTGATTGATCTCTTATCTACCCCACCTCTCCTTCATCTTCCTGTTATAATTTCACAGTCTGTTTGATGCTTTACTGCCTCTGTATCTATCCTTTTGTTCATCAGTTTACAATGTTCTTTATTATCCACAAATGTGTGAGATCATGTGGTGCTTCTCCTTCACTGACTGGCTTATTTCACTTAGCATAAGGCTCTCCAGTTCCATCCAGGTTGCTGCAAATGGTAAGAGTTCCTCCTTTTTAATGGCAGCATAGAATTCCATTGTGTAGATGTACCACAGTTTTCTGCTCCACTCATCTGCTGACGGGCACCTAGGCTGTTTCCAAATTGTAGCTATTGTGAATTGTGCTGCTCTGAACATAGGGGTGCATAAATCCTTTCTGATTGGTGTTTGTGATTTCTTAGGATAAATTCCTAAGAGTGGGGTTACAGGGTCAAATGGGAGATCCATTTTTATTTTTTAAGAAAACTCCATACCGTTCTCCACAGTGGCTGCACCAGTCTGCATTCCCACCAACAATGCACAAGGGTTCCTTTTTCTCCGCATCCTCGCCAACACTTGTCATTTGTTGATTTTTTGATGATTGCCATTCTGACAGGTGTAAGATGGTATCGCATTGTCGTTTTGATTTGCATCTCTCGGATAATTAGTGACTTTGAACATGTTTCCATGTGTCTCTTGGCCTTCCTTCTGTCATCTTTCAAAAAGGTTCTATTCAGGTCCGTTGCCCATTTTTTTATTGGATCGTTTATCTTTCTTTTATGAAGTTGTATAAGTTGACAGTAGATGTTGTGGATTAAACCTTTATCAGTGATAATATTTATAAATATGTTCTCCCATACAGTGGTCTTTCTTGTTGTTTTGTTGATGGTTTCTTTTGCTGTGCAAAAGCTTTTTATTTTGATGCAGTCCCATTTGTTTATTTTTTCTTTAGCTTCCATTGCCTTTGGAGCAATATCAGTGAAGAAGTTCTTTCAGCATATGTCTGAGATTGTGCTGCCTGTGGATTCCTCTAGTATTTTTATGGTTTCCCTTCTAATATTTAAGTCCTGTATCCATTTTGAGTTTATTTTTGTATTTGGTGTAAGGTGGTGTTTCCAAATCTTAGAGTAAATTGTGCTATGTACATAGGGGTGCATATATCCTTTCTGATTGCTGTTTCTTACTTCTTAAGATATATTCCTACAAATGAGATCACTGGGTCAAATGGGAATTCCATTTTTAGTTTTTTGAGAAAACTCTATCCTGTCTCCACAGTGGCTGCACCACTCTGCATTCTCACCAGCAGTGCACAAAGTTTGCCTCAATTTATTTTAATAGAGGCCTGGTGCATGAAAATTTATGCACTGGAGGGGGGGTCCCTCAGAGCAGCCCATCCCCTTTCACAGTCTGAGAGCCCTCAGCAGTGGGAGGTGACTGGGCGATCAGGGGCAGGCAACACCTCATCACACCTCTGCTGTTGCCACTGCAAGCAGTGCAAGCCTCGGTCATCCCTGGTTACCTGATATTAGGTGGCAGGACTGAGGGGACTGGACACTGCCATCTTGTGGCTGTGGGTGCCGCCATCTTTGAGCGTGGGACAGTCAGTTAGCATATTCTCTCCTTATTGGCTATGTGCTCTGCCATCTTGTGGCTGTGGGTACCACCATCTTTGAGGATGGGACAGTCAGCATATTCTCTCCTTATTGGCTCTGTGCACTGCCATCTTTTCGATACCATGAGACTCAATTAGCATATTCCTTCTTTATTAGGATAGGACTGAAATCATACAGAGGAAGTTGTTTGACTACAACAGAATCAGAAATCATTAACAGAGGGATATCTAGAGAATTTTCCCATTAGGAAGTTAAACAGCAGTGCTCCCTCCCTTTGTTTCCCTTCTTTTGGGGACCTGAGTCCTATACTGTAAATTGTTTAGTGTCTGAAACCTGGCTTTTTCTATCTTTCATTTCATTTTCTAATTATTTAGGGTGGTAGGACTCTGTTTCTCTCCTAATCCAATCCCTTGCTTCACTCTTGGACTCCTCAAATTCTTCCCTGGCTCTGGAGCTGACTCTGTCTGGTTTCTCGCTGGGAAATACTCCAGCTAAACTCAACCTCAACTTGAGACATACCTACTTCCTCAAGGACTGGGCCATGCAGCCAACATTCTCCAAGGAGGAGTGGATCCTGAGATCCTAACAGTGGGTCCTGGAGAGATATCAGAAACCAGAGCCTAATTTTGGGGGGCTCTGGGCTCCATGAGAGATGTCACCAACCCCCATTCCACCCAAGGCTCCATTCATAGACCCCATGGTAAATCCATCTGTAGAGACGTCACCAGTTAAGATCAAGAAAAAGAACTAGTATTCAGTGAGTAGTAGTATGAAGAGTGAACTCAAGACGCCCCCAAGTGGCCAAAAGGCTTTGAGGCCTTCCCCACCCTCTACTGCCCAGCTGGGACCCTGGGAGCCACAGGGCACCCACAGGGTGCTGCTGGATGGCAGGGTGCCATGGGCCAAGGGGAAAGTAGACGTGCAGTGACACTGAGAAATGACAATGAGGACAAATAGACATCAGTGCCTGTTCAATTCAGGGCGTGTTTATTGGCCAGTTTACTAAAGCATAGCATCCAGACAAGGCTCAGGGTCAGAGGCTGCTGGAGGCTGAGCTGGTCCTCGGGAGGGTGGGAGACATGGAGGGGGCACTGCCTGGAGGACCTCCTAGGAGCCCCTCCAGAGCCATTGCATCGAGTCTGGGCCTTTAGTTCTTCCACTTGTCCGCTCAGCAGCAGGCTGGACCAGAAGTCAGCAGGTCTAAGTGCCAGAGCATTTTAGGATGTGGCGGTCAGCTTCCCGATGGGGGCAGGTCCTGACATGGGTTGGGAATAGATGGCGGGGTGGGGTGAGAGCCACAGTCAGGCGGTGGGACCTGAGCAGGGCTGGCCCTGGAGGATGTGCCCAGACAGCAGCAGGGCTCTGGCCACGCAGGGACTCAGCAGGATGGGTGGGAGCACACGGGGCGGCAGACCAAGGACACGCAGGAGGAGGGGCGGTAGCAGCTGGTACCACAAGAGGAGGGGCGGTAGCAGCTGGTCCCGCAAGAGGAGGGGCGGTAGCAGCTGGGCCGGCAGGAGGAAGTGGGCACATAGCAGGCAGGCCTGCACACGGGGCGGCAGATGAGGGACACGCAGGAGGAGGACCTGTAGCGGGACGAGGTGCAGGAGGAAGGTCTATAGCAGGATGAGAGGCAGGAAGAGGGTCTGTAGCAGCTCGAGGAGGCTGGACAGAAAGTGGCCCCAGAACAGATAGGCCTGCGGCCCACTGGTTTGCAGGGGGAAGAGGTGCAGCATGAGGGCTGGCAGCATGAGGGCGTGCAGGAGCTGGTGCAGGAGCTGGTGCAGGAGCTGGTGCAGACTGGCTGGCAGGGGCTGGATTCACAGCACACTGGGGTACAGACAAGGGTCAAGCAGGGAGCTGAAGCACAGCAGGTGGTAGAACAGCAGGTTGGGGTACAGCAGCTAGGGGTACAGGAGGAGTTCTCACAGCAGGTCGGGACACAGCAGATGGGGACATAGCAGCTGGGGGTGCAGCAGGTGGGCTGGCAGCAGCTGGAGACATAGCAAATCGGGGTGCAGCAGGAGGGCTCACAGCAGGAGGGCTCACAGCAGCTCTCTGGACAGTCGTCCACCTGCCAGGAGGAGTCTGTGCAAGAGTCACAGGACCCCGGCAGGCAGGTGCAGCTATCATAGCTCAGGTCACTAGAGCAGATTGACCGGGTGGGAGCAGCCATTGTGGGCGGTGAGCTGAGGTGAGGTGGGAGAAGGGTGTGAGTGTGAGTGTGAGTGTGAGTGTGAGTGTGAGTGTGACTGTGAGTGTGTAAGGTTCCTGGGGTTTGGGCTTTTATACCCGCTCTGGCTGTGTTTCCCAGCAGGATGTTCGCAGGGCTTCTTCCTTGTTTGTGTTTGGGACACAGGGGACTCTCATTAGGGCTGGGTTGGTGTTTTCGTTCTTGAGTTTCTGTTGCTCGGTGATAAACTTCTGAGGGTGTTGTGTGCTCTGTTGATGCGCCCTAAACTGCCTTCAATTCACAACCCTGAGGTCGAAAGCGGCTGTGTCTGCAAATAGCATGTCCCGGGGCCTGAGGTGGCCTCAAAAGAAAACCATCCCTCCTAGTCCAACTGCCCTTCTGTACCCTGTAATCAGGGAGTAGATATAAATATGTATGTTGTTTACAAAACATGAAAAGCAAAAACATGCATAAGAATACATCATGCAAACACCAACGTTGGAAAGCTGGTGTGGCTTATTAATATGAGAAAAAATAGATTTTTAAGGCAAGAAGCATTATTTGAGATAAAGACATTTTATAGAGCTAAAAGTGTCAACTCACCAGGAAACAATAGCAATTCCAAATGTGTATATTCCTAGTAACATAGCCTAAACATAGAAATAAAAAATTGACAGAAGCAAAAGTAAATATAGAAAATGATAAAGTCTTAATTGGGGACATTAATACACCTCTCTCAATAACTGGAGGAAAAAGAGACAAAAATTATCTGAGTGGAAATGGCTATTTGAAGTCTGAGATAAAACAGTGGTATCATGTATTTTGTGGCCCCTGTCCCCAGAGTGCGGTCAGGACCTGTGACATGCTTCAGGCATAAAAACGATGGGAGGTGTGTGGTAACACTCTGTAAGGTTGTAATGCTGGTCTTGGGAGGAGACTCTGTCCTGTGCTGGTTGAGGGAGCCGGCTGTCCCATGTGAACTGTCCATGGGCAGGGCCTTGTGGTAAGAAATGAGAGCATCCCAGTGACATCCACCAGGGAACAGAGGTCCTCAGCCAGACCACCTGTAAAGAACTGCATTCTAATGAGAACATGAGCTGGGAAGCAACTCCTTCCCCAGTCGAGCCTCCAGATGAGACCCCATGATGCGAACCCACAAGAAACCCAGTACAGCATGACCCCAGAGACAGGTGACATGTGCATTGTTTTAGGCAGTAATCTTGTGGTAATTTGTTAACAGCAACAGGAAAGAAGCACCCGGACCAATGAGGAATTCTAGGCAGCTATCCACAAGGAAGAGAAATCTTTATGTATTCACAGGGAAGGAGCTCCACATTATTAGTTTTTTTTTAAAACACACACACACACACACACACACACACACACACAAACAAAACAACAACAACAACACATAGTGGGTAAACTATGAAACAATTTGTATTTTAAAAATTAATGCACAGACTTTATACCCAGAGAAATAGATTACAGAGATATGCCGTCAATCCACATTAGTCAGGGATTCCTTATGTGTGAATTCACCTACTCACTACGATTCATTTGTAACCACCAAATCATCATGTGTGGCGCCTGTGTGGTCATTTGTGGGCTTGTGCAGGGTGACCAACAACTTGAGTTCCCAGCTGAGGCTGCACAGGCAACACGGCCTCTTGTGTCAGCTCTCAGTCTGTCAACGAGTCCTGCCAGGGTCTCTTTGGGGCTGTGATTTTCCCCCTGTAGGGGCTGTAGGCTTGTAACTTTGCAGGTTGAAATGGCCCACAGCCTGGAGCTGAAGTGCTGCCTGGTGTCCTAAGAGCAAGAAGGCAGCGCTGTGCTTCACGGAGAAAATACATGTTCACACGAGAGTGAGAGTGCAGGTGGCTACCGTAATCCAATTTTGCATAGGATGTATGTGAACTATACATTAATTAAATAAGGCTTTAACCAGAAACACACATCAAACAAAGCTAAGTGTTGACGGGCTGATGAAAACACTGTTCTCACAGGGTCCCTACCCTGTATTTCCCCCAGCGCCATGGTTCAGCATTTGCTAATTCAGTGTTTACAGCAACTTCACAGACCATAGCTACTACAGATAATGAGAATGGGCTATGTGTAAGAGTGTGTGTGTGAGTGTGTGTGGAGGAGAGACAAGTGACAGAGAAGATAAAGGAATGGAAGTCGCTGCTTCCCAAGTGGGGATGTGTGTGCTGACAAAGTTGGGGAGACATTCTCCAGGCCACATTTTGCATCATTTTTGTGTTCTGTGGCCTGTGCTTCTTAGCGACACTGTGGGCGATCTGACCGGCAGAGGGCTGGGTACAGGCTGTGGGGGGCTGTCTTTGAGGAGAAACTGGACTTCTCCACAGAGCAGGTCACCCAAGAGAGAGACCAGGGCTGTGACCCTTCCCTGGTTCAGCCTAGGTGCCCCCTGTGGGTCACTCATAGGAACCAGGCCCCCAGGAAGCTGTCATTTTCCTGTGGGGAAGCTGTGATTTTCCCTAGAACACAGTCGTGTGTGTCTCCCAAGCTCACGGACAGGTAGAACGTGGACCCTCAGACAGCTGCCCTCAGAGAGAGGCGCTTCAGTGATAAGAAACCCCCCAAGAGGTCCTGGTCCTGCCAAACCCATGTAGCCGCGGAAGTCACCCAACACCCTGGCCTCTCCGTTCCCCCCATACGAGTTGGCGACAGTCCTGCATCCCCACAGGCTGGGGGTGTTTGAACCACAGGGAAACTCTTCCCAGTGTGGCTGCCCTCAGAGGGAGCCGGGCACTGAGGCTGCCTGGCAGCTGACTGGACGATGCCCCAGCACATCCAATAAGGCCTGAGCCAAGACCCCACCTTCCCTGTCTGAGGAACCAGACTGGGACCTGCAAACCACTCCTGTTCCCCTGGGGATATGCCAGGCAGGCTCTGAGCTAAGCGATCCAGGAAATTTACAAGCTGGACCACATGCTGTGCAAACAAACACACTGTGCCTGGGGGAGCGGAAATGGGACACAGAGCCAGGAGGTATAAAAGCCAGCAGCCCTGGGCACCACACACACTCACACTCACATTCACACTCACCTCCTCCCAGTTCACTCCACCCCACCGCCCACCATGGCCACATCCACCCTCTCCGTCTGCTCCAGCGACCTGAGCTGTGGCAACCGCGCCTGCCTGCCTGGCTCTAGTGACTCTTGCACCGAATCCTGGCAGGTGGACGACTGTCCAGAGAGCTGCTGTGAGCCCTCCTGCTGTGTCCCCACCTGCTGCCAGCCCTCTTGTTGCAACTCATGCCCCTGCCCACAGGCCTGCTGTGTGTCTGTCTGCTCTAGACCTGTGTGCTGCACACCTGTCTGCTGCACACCCGTCTGCTGCAAGCCGGTCTGCTGCACACCTGTCTGCTGCACACCCGTCTGCTACAAGCCTGTGTGCTGCAGGCCCATTTACTCTGAGGCTGACACCTGCACAACCTCCTCGTGCTGCCAGCCCACCCCCTGCACCTCATCCTGCTGCAGACCCTCCTCCTGTGTGTCCCTCATCTGCCGCCCCGTGTGCAGGCCTGCCTGCTGCGTGCCCACCTCCTCCTGCTGTGGCTCTGCCTCCTCCTGCCAGCCCAGCTGCTGCCGCCCCTCCTCCTGCCTGTCCCTGCTCTGCCGCCCCGTGTGCTCCCGCCCGGCCTGCTGTGTCCCCACCTCGGCCCAGACATCCTGCTGCTGAGCAGACATGTCCCCCAGGGCCAGCAGGCTCAGGTCTCACCCTGTGACTCTGGTTCTCCCAGCCACCCCTCAGTCCTGCTGCTGCCCTGTGTTAGATGGCTGTCCTTACTCAGGATGGGGTCCCCCAGTTCCACTGTTCTGAGCTGACCTCTGCTCCCAGGAGCCCTGACCCTCACTGCTTCCTGGGCTCTTGCCTTCCAGAGGCGTCTCCACCTGCCCCTGGGTGACCTATCCTTTTGTTCAAGTTTCTCTGTAGATTCACTTGATCTCTCCTCTCTGCCTGTCAGCACCTCCTTGGTCAACTCAATAAACTCACTTCATCACCTGATCGCTTCCTTTGTCTAATTCCATGGGGGTGGGGAGGACATACCTGATTTACCAGACCTTGGTGTCCTCCAGCCTCAGGTATTTCTGGAAATGAGTGGGAGACCCCAAAGGGCCGTGTCCTAACTGCTTTAGCTGAGGTGACCAGGTGGGACTCGGCCCTCACTGACCAATATCAGTGTTCGGGGGTCCCTGCCTCAGGCTGGTCACCTGCAGACACATCCAGGGGTTCTCAAATCCCTTGGGCCATTGCCACCCTCTGTCCACCTGAGTAAACCCACCCTGCAGAGTTGCTTAGCAGGGAGCTGGCCTGGGGCTCCTGTGGGCGGGGCCATCTGGTTGTTCCTCAGTGCAGGCTCTATGCCCACCTGTGTGAAGGCAACCAACTGTGTCTCTCTCGCCTTGATCTTTCTCTCTTTGTCTCTCTTTTCATTCCACTCTCTCTAAAAATCCAGGGGGAAATACCCTCAGATGAGGATTAACAAAAACAATGAAGAGAGAGATGTAGAACATTTGCTTCAGACCAAAGGTTCCTTGCATTCCTTCCCAATCTACGACTCTCCACCTGAGCCATTGTCTCACTAAACACAGGCCACAGGGAAGGAATCGTGCAGTGTGAGCCCTCCGTGTCTACTTTGCTACGTGTCTCTGTTGTCGTATATAACCGCAGTTAATTCCTTTTTAATGGCTGCGTGGAGGTTTATTGAATGGATATACCACAGTTTACCCTTTCACCGTTTGATTGTATCTGGGTTGTCTCCAGGTTAGGGTGGTTCTGAGTGAAGCCGCTGTGAACACCTGCGCTAAGCATGTTTTCATTTCTCTTGGGTAAATGCCTTGGGGCGGCTTTGCTGGTCACATGGGGGTGCAGAGTGGATAGTGGTATTTTTATTTCCCTGGTGACTAATATGGCGATTATCTCAAGGGCTTGTGTGCCATTTGTATTTTCCCTTAGTGTAGCGTCTGTTTCAAACTTCTACCCACTTGTACAAAATCATATTGTTTGTCCTTACTACTAAATTGTGAGTGTTTTTTTTATAGTCTGGATACCAGGCATGTGTCATATCCATAAATTGAAAATCTCCTTGACCGTGCTTTATGAAGAGCTGGCATCTTTCATTTTGATTGACTTCAATTTGATCATGTTTTCTTCAATGGTTCTACTAAGAAATGTTTGCCTAAACTTAAGGTTACACAGATTTTATCCTATCTTACTTCTAAATAGTTTACAGTTTTAACGTCCATGCTTAGTTCTATGATCCATTTCAAGTTAAGTTTTTCCAAGTTAATTTTTTACTATACTGTGAGTTGTTCCAGCATCATTTGTTAAGATTATTCTTTCTCCACTGAAGAACTCTTGCCAAAAAATTATTAACCATGTGTATGGAAGATCTATTTCTGCACTTTCTCATCTACTTTATTTTTCTATGTTTATTATTACACCAGTAATGAGTATGTTTATTATTATACTAATAACACACTATCTTAATCAATGTAGCTTTAAATTAAGTGCTGAAATTAAGCAATGTAAGTCCTCCAATTCTGTTTTTCTTTTTGCAAATTGGTTGGCTAAATAGATATCAAGAGAGAAAGAGATAGAAATATCAATGATGAGAGAGAATCACTGATCGCTGCCTCCTGCAAGCCTCCCACTGGAGATCAAGCCCACTACCCCAGCATGTGCCCTTGACTGGAATCAAACCCAGGACCCTTCAGTTTGCACCCTACAGCATAATATTCTCCAGCTCCATCCATGCTGTTGGAAATGATAGGAGTTCCTTCCTTTATACAGGAGCATAGTTTTCCATTGTGTAGATGTACCACAGTTTTCTAATCCACTCATCTGCTGATGGGCACTTAGGCTGTTTCCAAATCTTAGAGTAAATTGTGCTATGTACATAGGGGTGCATATAACCTTTCTGATTGCTATTTCTTGTTTCTTAGGGTATATTCCTACAAATGGGATCACTGGGTCAAATGGGAATTCCATTTTTAGTTTTTTGAGAAAACTCCATCCTGTCTCCCCAGTAGCTGCACCAGTCTGCATTCCCACCTGCAGTGCACAAAGGTTGCCTCAATTTATTTTAATAGAGGCCCAGTGCGTGAAAATTTATGCACAGGAGTGGGGGTCCCTCAGACCAGCCCATCCCCTTTCACAGTCTGAGAGCCCTCAGCGGTGGGAGGTGACTGGGCGAGCAGGGGAAGGCAACACCTCATCACACCTCTGCTGCTGCCACTGCCAGCAGTGCAAGCCTCGGTTGGCCCTGGTTACCTGATATTAGGCTGCAGGGCTGAGAGGACTGGACACTGCCATCTTGTGGCTGTGGGTGCCGCCATCTTTGAGGGGGGGACAGTCAGTTAGCATATTCTCTCCTTATTGGCTGTGTGCTCTGCCGTCTTGTGGCTGTGGGTACCACCATCTTTGAGGGTGGGACATTCAGTTAGCATATTCCCTCCTTACTGGCTGTGTGCACTGCCATCTTTGCAATGGCATGAGACTCAATTAGCATATTCCTTCTTTATTAGGATAGCACTGAAAGCATACAGAGAAGGTTGTTTGACCACGATAGAATCAGAAATCATTAACAGAGGGATATCTAGAGAATTTTCCAATTAGGAAGTTAAACAGCAGTGCTCCCTCCCTTTGTTTCCCTTCTTTTGGGGACCTGAGTCCAATACTGTCAATTGTTTAGTGTCTGACACCTGGCTTTTTCTATCTGTCATTTCATTTTCTAATTACTGAAGGTGCGAGGTCTCTGTTTCTCTTCTAATCCAATCCCTTGCTTCCCACTTGGACTCCTCAAATTCTTTCCTGGCTCTGGAGCTGACTCTGTCTGCTTTCTCGCTGGGAAATACTCCAGCTAAACTCAAGCTCAACTTGAGACATACCTACTTCCTCAAGGACTGGGCCATGCAGCCAACATTCTCCAAGGAGGAGTGGATCCTGAGATCCTAATGGTGGGTCCTGGAGAGATATCAGAAACCAGAGCCTAATTTTGGGGGGCTCTGGGCTCCATGAGAGATATCACTAACCCCCATTCCATCCAGGGCTCCATGGCTTACACAGACCTCGTGGTAAATACATCTGTAGAGACGTCACCAAGTAAGATCAAGAAAAAGAACTACTAATCTTCAGTGAGTAGTAGGACAGCAGGGTGAAGGATTAACTCAAGATGCCCCCAAGTGGCCAAAGGGCTGTGAGGCCTGCCCCACCCTCTACCGTCAGCTGGGACACCTGGGAGCCCCAGGACACTCATAGGGTCCTGCTGGATGGCAGGATGCCATGTGCCCAGGGGAAAGTAGACGTGCAGTGATGCTGAGAAATGACAATGAGGACACATGGACATCAGTGCATATTCAATTCAGGGCGTGTTTATTGGCCAGTTTACTAAAGCGCATCCAGACAAGGTTCAGGGTCAGAGACTGAGGGAGGCTGAGCTGGTCCTTGGGAGGGTGGGAGACATGGAGGGGGCACTGCCAGGAGGACCTCCTAGGAGCCCCTCCAGAGCCATTTCATCGAGTCTAGGCCTTCAGTTCTTCCACTTGTCCGCTCAGCAGCAGGCGGGACCAGCAGTCAGCAGGTCTAAGTGCCAGAGCATTTCAGGATGTGGCAGTCAGCTTCCCGATGGGGGCGGCCTCCTGACATGGGTTGGGACTAGATGGAGGGGAGGCGGGGAGAGCCACAGTCAGGCGGTGGGACCTGAGCAGGGCTGGCCCTGGAGGATGTGCCCAGGCAGCAGCAGGGCTCTGGCCACGCAGGGACTCAGCAGGATGGGCGGGAGCACACGGGGCGGCAGACCAAGGACACGCAGGAGGAGGGGCGGTAGCAGCTGGGCCGGCAGGAGGAGGCGGGCAGGTAGCAGGAGGGCTTGCACACGGGGCGGCAGATGAGGGACACGCAGGAGGAGGGTCTATAGCAGGATGAGGTGCATGAGGAAGGTCTATAGCAGGATGAGGTGCAGGAGGAAGGTCTATAGCAGGATGAGAGGCAGGAGGAGGGTCTGTAGCAGCTCGAGGAGGCTGGACAGAAAGTGGCCCCGTAACAAGTAGGCCTGCGGCCCACTGGTTTGCAGTGCGAGGAGGTGCAGCAGGAGGGCTGGCAGCATGAGGGCGTGCAGGAGCTGGTGCATGAGCTGGTGCAGACTGGTTGGCAAGGACTGGATTCACAGCACACTGGGGTACAGACAAGGGTCAAGCACGGAGCTGAAGCACAGCAGGTAGTGGAACAGCAGGTTGGGGTACAGCAGCTAGGGGTACAGGAGGAGTTCTCACAGCAGGTTGGGACACAGCAGATGGGGACATAGCAGCTGGGGGTGCAGCAGGTGGGCTGGCAGCAGCTGGAGACACAGCAAATCGGGGTGCAGCAGGAGGGCTCACAGCAGGAGGGCTCACAGCAGCTCTCTGGACAGTCGTCCACCTGCCAGGAGGAGTCTGTGCAAGAGTCACAGGACCCGGGCAGGCAGGTGCAGCTGTCATAGCTCAGGTCGCTGGAGCAGATGGACCGGGTGGAAGCAGCCATGGTGGGCAGTGGGCTGAGGTGAGATGGGAAAAGGGTGTGAGTGTGAGTGTGAGTGTGAGTGTGTAAGGTTCTTGGGATTTGGGCTTTTATACCCGCTCTGGCTCTGATTCCCAGCAGGATGTTCACACAGCTTCTTCCTTGTTTGTGTTTGGGACACAGGGAACTCTCATTAGTGCCGGGCTGGTGTTTTCGTTCTGTGAGTTGTTGCTCGGTGATAAAGCTCCGAGGGTGTTGTGCGCTCTGTTGATGCGCCCTAAGCCTCCTTCAGTTCACAACACTGAGGTCGAAAGTGGGTGTGTCTGCAAATAGCATGTCCCGGGGCCTGAGGTGGCCTCACAAGAAAACCAGCTCTCCTAGTCCAACTGCCCTTCTATACCCCGGGGATGTGTGTGCACATTTGGGGAGTCTGATCCTTTGGGTGCCATGGCTTCCCAAGCTCCTGGCTGAGAGGCCTGGGCCAGAGAGGGCTGGAGGCAGAGCATTTCCAACTGTGGTTCCCCAGCACGCCCCCCAGTTCAGGGACTCCCCTGGGCCAGGTGACTAACAGGTAAAGTTGGATGGTCTGTCATTGGCACCTCCATGTCCCTGGGTGGGCGATGCCCAGCCCTGTCTCCTGCCAGACCACTCAGTGAGGCACATACCCCGCATTGGTCCAGAGCCTTCCCACACCATCTGCATGTACCTCATACCGGGAGCTGTGTGTGTGAGGCAGAGGTCCCTGTCCACCTCCTTGCAGAAAGCACCGCCACCACGGCAAGGCCTCTGCATGGAAAACGAGGACTGCTTGTGTTTCCTGCTTATTTTCTTGATTGTTAACCTATGTACTAAAACCAAATATGCAAACAGACCAAATGGTGGAATAACCAGTTGCTATGATGTGCACTGACCATCGGGAGGGCAGACACTCAATGCAGAAACTGCCCCCAGGTGGTCAGTGTGCTCCCACAAGTGGAGTGCCACTCAGCCGGAAGCAGTGCTCATTGCTGGTGAGTGCAGTGGCAGTGCTGGGAGCATCCTTTGCTAAGGAGTAGTGAACAGAGCAGTAAGGAGAAGTGAGCAGGAGGGTGGTAAGGAGTGAGAGATCCCAGACTGGCCCGGCTGAGGGACTGCTCCCCCACTGTCCCATGACCCCAGTACATGAATTTTGTGCACCGGGCCTCTGGTATAAAAATAAAATGCACAGCAGTGTTAATAGTCAGGGTGAGAAGGGTAAACAGTTAAAGTGTTCTGAGGTCTCAGCATTGTTTTGAAAGTGGCAAGAGTACCCATGAGTACTTTAATAGCCAAGAATGTACACCACAATCTCTGGGTCATCACTGAAAGGGCAGTGAATACAGTAGGTAAATAATCATGAGTAGAAAAGAGAAATGGTCCTGACTGGGTGGCTGAGCTGCTTGAAGTGTGGGCCTGTATTCCAGAAGGTTGCAGGTTAGATTTCTGGTCAGGGCACTTAACTGCATTGCTGAGTTGATCACCAGTGGGGCATATACAGGAGACAATGGATTATTGTCTCTCTCTTACAACAATGTTTCTCTTTCTCTCTCCTTTCCTCTCCCTCTAAAATCAATAAAAGCTGACCCTCAGTGAGAATGAAAAAAAAGGAAGAGGAGTTATCAAAATACTCAATTAACTCAAAATAGTCAGAAGATAATAAAAAAGAGTATTTGGGGGCAATAGAAAACATGTAATCAGGGAGTAGATATAAATAGGTATGTATGTTGTTTACAAAACATGGAAAGCAAAAACATGGATAAGAATACATCATGCAAACACCAACGTTGGAAAGCTGGTGTGGCTTATTAATATGAGAAAAAATAGATTTTTAAGGCAAGAAGCATTATTTGAGAAAAAGATATGTTATAGAGCTAAAAGTGTCAACTCACCAGGAAACAATAGCAATTCCAAATGTGTATATCCCTAGTAACATAGCCTAAAACATAGAAATAAAAAATTGACAGAAGCAAAAGTAGATATAGAATATGATAAAGTCCTAATTGGGGTCATTAATACACCTCTCTCAATAACTGGAGGAAAAGGAGACACAAATAATCTCAGTGGAAATGGCTATTTGAAGTCTGGGATAAAACAGTGGTATCATGTGTTTTGTGACCCCTATCCCCAGAGTGTGGTGAGGACCTGAGACACGCTTCAGGCATTAAAATGATGGGATGTGTGTGGTAACACTGTGTAAGATTGTAATGCTGGTCTTGGGAGGAGACTCTGTCCTGTGCTGGCCGTGGGAGCCAGCTGTCCCATGTGAACTGCCCATGAACAGGGCCTTGTGGCAGGAAATGAGAGCATCCCAATGACAGTCATCAGGGAACAGAGGCCCACAGCCAGACCACCTGCAAAGAACTGAATTCTGATGAGAATGTGAGCTGGGAAGCAACTCCTTCCCCAGTCGAGCCTCCAGATGAGACCCCATGATGCGAACCCACAAGAAACCCAGACCCCATGATGCGAACCCACAAGAAACCCAGTACAGCATGACCCCAGAGACAGGTGACAGGTGCATTGTTTTAGGCCAGTAAGCTTGTGGTAATTGGTTACCAGCAACAGGAAAGAAGCACCCAGACCAATGAGGATTCTAGGCAGCTATCCACAAGGAAGAGAAGTCTTTATGTATTCACAGGGAAGGAGCTCCACATTATTAGTTTTTTTTAAAGCACACACACACACAAACAAACAAACAAACACAACAACAACAACACATAGTGGGTAAACTATGAAATGCCTGTGTGGTCATTTGTGGGCTTGTGCAGGGTGACCAAAAACTTGAGTTCCCAGCTGAGGCTGCACAGGCAACACGGCCTCTTGTGTCAGCTCTCGGTCTGTCAACGAGTCCTGCCAGGGTCTCTTTGGGGCTGTGATTTTCCACCTGTGGGGGCCGTGTGCTTGTGACATTGCAGGTTGAAATGGCCCACAGCCTGGAGCTGACGTGCTGCCTGGTGTCCTAAGAGCAAGAAGGCTGTGCTGTGCTTCACGGAGAAAATACATGTTCACACGAGAGTGAGATGCAGGTGGCTACTGTAATCCAATTTTGCATAGGATGTATGTTAACTATTCATTAATTAAATAAGGCTTTAACCAGAAACACACATCAAACAAAGCTAAGTGTTGACTGGCTGATGAAACCACTGTTCTCACAGGGTCCCAACCCTGTATTTCCCCCAGCACCATGGTTCAGCATTTGCTAATTCATTGTTTACAGCAACTTCACAGACCATAGCTACTACAGATAATGAGAATGGATTATGTGTAAGAGCGTGTGTGTGGAGGAGAGACAAGGGACAGAGAAGATAAAGGAATGGAAGTCGCTGCTTTCCAAGTGGGGATGTGTGTGCTGACAAAATTGGGGGGACATTCTCCAGGCCACATTTTGCATCATTTTTGTGTTCTGTGGCCTGTGCTTCTTAGCGACACTGTGGGCAATCTGACCGGCAGAGGGCTGGGTACAGGCTGTGGGGGTCTGTCTTGGAGGAGAAACTGGACTTCTCCACAGAGCGGGTCACCCAAGAAAGAGACCAGGGCTGTGACCCTACCCTGGTTCAGCCTAGGTGCTCCCTGTGGGTCACACATAGCAACCAGGCACCCAGCAAGCTGCATTTTCCTGTGGGGACGGGAGCCTCATAATTTTCTCTAAAATACAGTCCTGTGTCTCCCAAGCTCACAGACAGGTAAAACAGGGACCCTAGGACAGCTGCCCTCAGAGAGAGGCGCTTTAGTGGTAACAAAGCCCCTGACTCCAGCCAAGAGGTAGGGTCCTGCTGCACCAATGTGGCCCTGGAGGTCACCCAATGCCCTGGCCTCTCCTTTCCTCCCACACAAGTGGCCAACA
>PVJN01016608.1:0-42007 GCA_004026805.1 Lasiurus borealis
GCTTCCAATAGCCGGAGTATTTTTAGTCCTCGCTTTTCATGTAAGTTTCCCGTTAACTGCTTGCAGGAAATCTTTTCTTGGACATAATCTGCCCATTTCCTGAAGTCTTCCTCTCCGCATTGTGTCAGTTAGGGGATGAATCAAGTCAGCAGATTTAGAGAGTGTGTGTTCTCTTCCCTGCATGGCTCCCGCTTTGTGGAATACCAGAAAGCTGTCTTTCTTGTCTGTTTCTAGGGGTGAAGGGAGGAGGGGCAAGTCCTTGGTGTATGTCAGCCTCTTAGGCAGCCTGGCACAAATGTCCTTTTGTATGTGGAGGGGGGCACGTGTGTGTTTTGCCCCTTCCCAGTGGACACTTCCATTTATTAGGGCCGGATGGTGTCCTCTGAGCTGTAAACAATGGTGAGGGAGATAAAGAGCTGCCTCAGTGAGGAAGCTGTGGTGGCAGCGACTGGGTCTCCTTCTCTGCCTCTGCTCCCATCCGCCTCGTCCACTGTGCCTGCGGGCTGGTGTGAGCCAGCTGGGACCTCCGTCATACCTTCCGAGGACCCAGCAGCATGGGCACTGTTTCCTAACCTTGGAGACGTCAAACTTGGAGAGGGAGGCTTTCCATGATAAGGATAACAGTTTCTCACGTTTGCACAATGTTCGTTTTTAAACATATCTTTCGAAGAACTGAAATTCTGGCTTTGAATGTAGGGTTTGTATCAAAAGATAGGACTTGGAGTGCTGGCCTTGCTCTTTAGTAACTGTGAGACTATAGGCAAGTTACGGAGCTAATGACAGTTTCTGCTCCGTAGCATGTTCCAAAGCTTAAATGAGGAAAAATATATAAAGTGCCTGCCACATAAGAAGCTCTCAAATATTAACCCAAATAAAAGGGGAGACAGACAGGGGTATTAAGTGAGATAATTTAGTGAGTATGCAGTGAATGAAATGCTAGACGTTTTAGTTACTGTTTGGTATGAGATCTGAGAACTAAGCATTTTCTCTCACCTCTAAAGCTGTCCTCTCACCTAAACTCTCACCCTGACCACTCCTTCCTTGTCTCAGGTGTCCATAACTGTCAGCTCTTCTCTCACATGTCAGTGTGGTTCTGCTGAGAGCAAACCACTGTCTCTTGAGGCCAGCTTCTAGCTCAGTGCTTGGTGCAAAGCAGGGTTCAACAATTAAATGAATAGGTACTTATTGTGAGAAATTCCAAAATGCAACCCCTTTCCCATCCACAAAGACCTGTCCCTAGTCACGCAAGCTTATTTCTTGATTTGTTTTTGTTGTTAATCCTCACCAGAGGATATTATTTCCATTGATTTTTAGAAAGAGTGAAAGGGAGGGAAGGAGGGAGGAAGAGGATGAAAAGAGAGGGAGAGGGGGTGGAGAGAAACATTGATGACCCTGCAGTGGACTGGCTGTTGCTCTAATTTTTAGCAATACAGGCCAGGGCACTTATTTTTTTATTTTTATACCCAGGTGTTAGAAATGGAAACCATTCCATAGGCTTTCAGCAGAAAGGAATTCAATACAAGGAATTAGATGCTTATCAAACGCATCTAGGAAGAACTAAAGCTAGTTGTTCTCCACAAGTGACACTTCTCATGCCCTCAGAATACTGCTGAAAGGATCAGTCTACACCCCACTCCACTCCGTAGCTGTGATATAGTGATTGGGAGGTCAAACCTGAGAAGCTACTGCTATCCCTGCTCCTGCCCCGTGGCACTCAGGAAGCTGGAAAATGCCTCAGCTGCATAAAAACCCTTTTATGGCTACACTCCTGCTTGTCAGAAGAAACAAGGAACAGCCAAGAGAGCAGGAAAATGGTCTTCGCCTCATTTCCAACCTACCAGTCTTGTATGAATGCAAAAACTTGGTGGATTAACTGCAAGCAACTTTTGTAAAGGTGATTTTTTTTTTTAAGTTTTCTACTAAAGGGGAGTAGGTGGCATTTAAATGAGCCAGCCTGCAGTATGTTGCCAACTTCATCTAGAAAGTACTTCAGGTTGCAGTATGACAGGTTAAAGACTGGGTGAGGAAGTGCCAACAGACAGGTTCCTCTGCATCCCGTTGTTACCTCCCAAGTGCAGAGTCACTGCCATAGAACGTGTTTTGGATCACATATCTCTATGGGAATCTCCCGTATCTCCCCATGGCCTTGAAAGAGTCTGAGTCCCTATGGGAGGCACTAACACGCGTTTGAAGGAATGCCCTCCGTCTATGTCTAGTACTGTGCTGGGCAGAGGAAACACAAAGTCAGAAAAGAAAGACAAGGCGCTGCCTTCAAGGAGGAGTTCTTGGTAGTCTCATAGAGTGACACTGAGATGAAATGACAAAATGATATTATAAATGCTAAAATACAATTAGTCTCAGGAGCCCAGAAGAGGAGATGAAATGACGATAAATATGAAAAGGCTGTCTGTATTCATATGAAGTTATGAGCCTAGCCTTACAAACTGAAAGAGATTATATATTTCTCCTATTCACCCAACCTGAACACAAGACTCCAAAATATTTTCTTCCTCAACATTTTAAGTGAAAAATTTCAAATATACAGCAAAATTAAAAGAATTTTACAGTCTGTATCCATATATCCACCATCTAGATTTTGCCATTAATAGTTTATGATACTTGCTGTATCACACATCCATCTATCCATCCCATTGTCCATCCATTATCCATCTTATTTTTTAAAGCATTTCAAGTAAATTGCAGATGTCAGTATATTTCTCCCTAAATACTTCAGCATTCACATCACGAACTCATTCACTAGAGTCCAATATTTTTGTTTTAGGTAAAATGTACATAGAATGAAACACCCAAATCTTAAATGAGCTTTTTTTGAAATACCTCTGTAACTCAAGCATCTATAAGTATAAATTAATTACCAGCATCTTAGAAAGTTTCCTCATGCTCTTTCTAGATAGTTCCCACCTCACGCTTAAGAAGCAACCACCATTCTGGTTTTTCCCCACCAAAGATTATTTTGGTATGTTTTAGAATTTTATACAAATGAAATCTGGTAGTATTTGCTCTTTTGTATAAAGTTTCTTTCATCTAGCGTTATACCTTTGAGATCCACCCATGTTGTTGATTGTGCTTATAACCCATTCCTTTTTACTGCTGAGTAGTATGCCATTGCATGAATGTACAGGTGGTTTATCCATTCTCCTGTGGATGGGTACCTGGATTGTTTCCAGTTTGGGACTATTATGAATAAATCCACTCTGACCTGTAATGTACTTTAAAAAATAAAACTTGTATTTCTTCACACAGCTTTAGATTTACAGAGAAAATGAAGAGACAGTGCAGAGAGTTCCCATATACCCAACATCCAGTTTCCCCTATTATTAACATCCTACACTCAATATCTTTTTTAAAGCTCCCTTTGGCTTAATGGATTGCTGTTGGGGAAGAGTGCGAATACAATGTTACCAGTAAATACCCATAATGGGAAATCATTTTTGTTGTTCCTTTGAGATTATTGACCCAGGATTTATTTTGTCAAATAAGTCGGAGTCATGAATGCCTAAGTGTTGGCCTGTATCCATTCCTGGGAGGATTCACAATCAGGTCCTGGTCTATAGGTGAGGGTTGATAGGGCTTATTGTCATCACTGCACAGGCAATTAATAACCCTGTCACCCCCATTTCTGTCTTCTTCACTTCCTGGCTTTGCTGTCACTCCCAACAAATCCTCAATAAGACTGTAAAACTTTTTCCCAAAGTGCAGCTTATGATTATAACAATAATTAATATTTATGTTTCACTTGCCAGTCTATAAAACTCTCTAACATCCATTTCTTCTTAATTTCAGTCTAGTGAGGTATCTATATACTTACAAAGGAAATACTGAAGCTTGAAAAGATTAAGTTATTTCTCCAAAGTCATACTACTGGTGATTATGAGTTTAGGATATATTAACATACCCAGCTCTCTCTTGCTCTTAAATCCTGTTGTTCTCTTTATATCATATTCTTTCTACTCAAATTTTGGGCTTCAGGATTCTTTTTCAAGGCAAAGCTCAAACCACTAGTAGGTAATTTAAGAACCTCTGTGATTGGGACTTAATCTATTCTTTTTACTTTCTTTTTAGTTTTTAAATTTTATTTCATTGGGGTGATATAAGTTAGTAATATTATGTAAGTTTCAAGTGTACACTTCTATAATACATCATCTGTGTGGTGCATTGCGTGTTCACCACCCCAAGTCAAGTCTCCTTCCATCACCATATATTTGACCCCCTTTACCTTCTTCAACCTCCTTCCCCTCTTGTAAATACCATACTGTTTTCTGTTTTTGAGTTTTTTGTTTGTTCATTTGTTGCTTTCTGTTTTACATCCCACATATGAGTAAAATCATCTATCACTCTACTTTTTCATATCGTCTTTTCCTGGGGCCCTCTAGACTCTAGAAACACTCAGTTGCATATTGATTCCTGAACAATTCACAAATATTGCTACCTCAGTGCATTTTGATGATAATGATGTCTTCTCCTTTACATTCAGAATACTTTCTCTTTCTCTCATCTTTTATATCTTATTCCCAGAACTTGATTCTGGGAATATTTTTCACCCTTTAAGATTCATCTCATATATTATTACTTTCATATGAAGCATCCCTTGATCACTTACCTCCCTCATCATTCCCCTTCCCTCACCACTTCCCCAGAGAGTCCCACAATGAGATACAAGGGTCCTTATGTAAGTTGTTTACAGTCTATTAGGAGAATTAGACATGTTCAGAAGTGATGATAACATAACATGGAGATTAAAAATTGACCCAGATATAGATTTATTGAGTTTCCACTGTGTACCCAGCATGGACACTCAGTACATGTTTGTAGAATTGTATTGAATAATAGACACGATATATCTGAGCTAAGCAGCAATAGTCTTTAGCATAGGCACAAATGAAGCTTACCTGCTGTGTTTAGAGATAGAAGCTATCTCTGTCCACATATATCTGTATCCAACTCTTCTTAGCCTTCATTCCACTGGGTCAGAAATGTATATTCTTTGGACATATTTGAGGGTAGCAAACTGAAAACTGAGTTCTCAAGTGATTTAAACATTCTCTATAATATCATTTCATTTATCCTGCAAAAGTCACTGATATCCTAATCTCTGTGTCTTTATCTTATGACCGAGAATACAAAGAACACATTGTTAGAGTTAAAGAAGCTCATAGCAGAATGTAAGCACTTTCACAGACAAATAACAATAAATACATAACTGGAAACTTTTTTGGAATAAGATAAGAGAGAAGTTAATTTAAAGTAACAATTTCTTTTCCTATAGAAAAGCCCTTCAAAATGCTCTCATGACCACCTGACCAGAATGACTCAGCTGGCTTCCCTCTCTCCTTTCCTCCCTCCCCACTTTCTTCCTTTCCTCCCTCCTTACCTCCCTCTCTCTTCCCATTCTTCTCTCTAAGCATGTTCTTGGGTGAGGATTAGGAAAAAAAACATATTTCATGACCATGATTTGTTATTTTGAACCCACAGAAAAAAAAATTAGCACAAATTTGACTCAATAGAGCTTACTACTCATATCTTATTGACCTGTAACCGCTGTATCTCATTTCATTTTATAAGAAAAACCAAATAAATACAAAAACAAAATCCCTTAACATTTATCAATGGGAGCCCAAGTAATTTTCTCACTTGAATAGTGTTTATGTTTGCTAGCTCTCCCCTGGCACAACTTGCGATGATTTTAAATAAGACATTTATCTGAATATAACACCTGTTCTGACTATCTCACAAGGTTGGGAGCATCTGCTGTAAAAAAGTAATGAAGCAGTTCTTTAGATACTGATATGCAATAAGCTCCAAGGTATAATTTAAGGGGAAAAGTGAGCCTCAGTTACACTATCTGTAATGATACTAGATCATAGACTATCTGTATAAAAAAGAGGAAACAGTATGCGTATTTACTTTTGTACACATAAAATATCTCTCAACTGAAACACAAGAAACTCATAATGACTTTCTTCCTTTTTCTTTTAAAAATATTTTATTGATTTTTTTTTACAGAGAGGAAGGGAGAGAGATAGCTAGAAACATCGATGAGAGAGAAACATTGATCAGCCACCTCCTGCACACCCCCCACTAGAGATGTGCCCGCAACCAAGGCACATGCCCCTGACCGGAATCGAACCTGGGACCCCTCATTCCACAGACCGACGCTCTATCCACTGAGCCAAACCGGTTTTGGCATAACAATGATTTTCTCTACACAGCAGAAAAGAATGGCTGGGATTAGGGCGGAAGGATACTTTTCATTGTTTGCCATTTTATACATCTTAATTCTTGAGCCACATTACTTCTCCAAAAATACAGTGCTTAGAAAAAAGGAACAAAGAAATGGTTTAATGCCCAGAAAAAAAAAAAAAAAAACGGAACAAAAAATGGTTTGGGTAATTTACCACTAAAGTTCATAGGAATAGGCTATTGTGAATTTTATTTCATGGTATCATTCATTTCATGCTTTCTGGTCAAATCACCCTACAAGATAATCTCTGTATCTCTTAACTACTGACAGTGTGGTGGTTGTCAGGATGTTGCTAAGTCATTTAAGGTTCCTAGAAATCGCACACTTTGGGTTGGTAGTAGTTTCTGTGGTCAGGAAGAAGGCACAAATGAGCATAGATAGAGTTCTTGGAAACCTCGAATTATCCATTTTCAAGGAGGAAAGAACCAGGTCAGTCCAGTGCCTGCCTCACTGTATGTCTTTGTGTGCTCTGTAGCATTCTTGCCCAGTGATCATTGTCACTACAGCAGATAGGGGCTACCAGACCAGCAGGAGGGTGGTTAGGGGCAACCAGGCCAGCAGAGGGTGCAGTAAGGGGAGACCAGGCAAGCAGGCAGGTGAGGAATTAGGAGCCAGCAGTCCAGGATTGTGAGAGGGATGTCTGACTGCCAGTTTAGGGATCGGGCCTAAACCGGCAGTCAGAAATCTCCCAAGGGGTCCTGGATTGGAGAGGGTGCAGGCTGGGCTGAGGATACATTCCCTCCCCCCATGCACAAATTTTGTGCACCGGGCATCTAGTTATAAATAAAGATGCTGGCTAAAACAAGAGGCTCTCAGTTCCCTGGACTTAGTATTGTCCTGGGAGGTTACTGGACCAGAAGTCAGATTATTCGACTTCTAGCCTCAACTCTGCCATTGATTCACTCTGTGGCTTCAGGCAAATCACCTATTCTCTCTGGGTTTCTTTCTTCATCTCTAAAATCAGAACATTAGACTGGATCAGGGACAGCAGGTACATGGCATGGCTACAGCCATTCTCTCTCCCTTCCCAGGACAAACATCACTTCACATTTTGAGTAGGTTTTTATGATAAATAATGATAAATGAGGCTTCAGAATCCTCCTGAGTGCAGTCTTCCAAGCAACTAGAACCAATAGGTGGGACTTGGGTGGCACTTGGGGATGAAATTAAAGTCATTCTCTTTCATAGCTCTAAGGTTCTCAAACAGCAGTGTGCTGGTAAACGTTTAACAGGTTCTCAGGATAAGGGGGGTGGGTGGCGGGGAGGTAGAGGGGAAAGGAGGAGGAGGAGATAGGAGGAGAAAGGGAGATGAGAAGAAGGGGAAAGGGGGGAGGAAGAGGGGGAGGAGATGGAGAGAAGGGGTAGGAAAAAGGGAGGGGAGGTGTAGGAGAAGAAGAATGATGATGCCCTGATTTGCAGCCTTTGCCAGTTTCCATGATGTAAATTCTGCAATCATAGGTGATTTCAAACCACTAGGATGAGGTCATCTGGATTGCAAAACTCCTGAAAATGTAATAACCTTCTTTTATGAGCTGATAGAAACTGACTCAAACATATCACTGTGAAATTAATGACTGAGTTAACTGGCCACAGCCATAAATGAAAGTGACCATCCTTCTCAGGAAAGTTTATCAAGAGGCATAATTCTTTGGAAATACCTGAGGGTCATAAAACTTTGTCACACTTATTTTACTTTCCTGAGCCTCAGCTACACTATCTGTAAACTGGGACTAAAGATTCCTACCTCGCAGGATTATAGTCAGTAAAAAGAGACTACAGCTAAATCATTAGCGCAGTGCCTACCACATCATCGCACCTCTGGAAAGTGCCCCTCCCCTGAAAAGTGCCCCTCCCCTCACTAACGTGGGAGGCTGTTACGTTTGTGGGTCCTTATCTTTCCCAGCCTCTCCTTTGCTCCACTATACTTGTCTGAATGAGAGATATTTATTCCTACCCATTCCTAATGTTTTATCTGTATATTTATCCTCTGTCCAATTCTCTGGTGGTAGTCTGTGCTGTCAGAGACTAGAGGCACACCTGTGAGTAGAGACCAACTCTTTGATCATCATTGTTTTTCTCTCCTGCTCCCTCTTCCCTCTCTCTTTTTTCCATCCTCCCTCTCCTTGTCTCTCCCTTCCATTCTCTCTCTCAATTAAAATTTAATAAAATAATAAAATAAATAAATGGAAAAAATATCCTCAGGTAAGGATTTAAAAAAAAAAAATTGATCTTAGAATCATCTGCTCCAGGAAACCAGTAGATGTCACAGTTTGCTCAAGCCAGATGCTTAGAAGTCATTCTTCTCTGTCACTGAGCAATCACTAAAAAGTTGGTTCTAGCTACTTAATATCCTTTTGCATTACCTTTTCTTTCCATTGCCTCACCGCAGTCGAAGCCACAATCCTTTCTCACTGGACGTGCCTGGTCCTAGACTTGCTCGTCTCCAGCTTTTCACATGGCAGCCAGAGTGATCTTTCCAGGACACAGTCCAGCCATACCGCTCCCCTTTAAAAAAAATTCTAGCGCTTTCTGTTGTCCTTATGATGCAGTCCAAATTCCTTAACTTCTTTCCACTGGCTTTTTCTGACCCTTTCAATAAGGACAATTCATTCCCCTAGCACACCATATTTCCCTGTATGTTAATATTGATCACCCTGTATTGTAATGGTTTATTCTTTGTTGACATCTTTGCTCTGAGATCAAAGCCTTGTCTGTGTTGTTCATGCCCCTAACATAGTACCTGATACATGATAGAATACTGAATGGGTATATGAGTTCATTATTTTAATGTTTAAAAATAATAATCTGCTATCCTGTAAAATGGATAGAAGACCTCCAGTGTCACTCATTGGTAACTGTGGTTGGTCATACAGTATACCTTCTTTTAGCAGATCTGTGTACACAGGTGAGGGTCCAGGGTCTGTTATTTCACCTGGAGCAGTCCAGAGCCACGGAGATCAACTTCCCAAGGCATGAAGGGCAAGGCAGGAAGAAAAAAAACTGGAGCACTGGAACTTCACTGTAATCTTTTCCTTCTAGTGCTATAGTAGGGATCTTCATGTGTGTATCATTTTCTTTTCTCTGAATTATTCCTTTAGTCGGTTGCTAGAAATGAGAATTATTGGATAGAAAAGAGTGAACATTTTTAAGGCTCTCAAATGCTGCCGCATTGTTTTCCAAAGGCATCATACCAGCAAATAACTTTGAGCTATGGACAAGGATGCCTGTTTAGTCACACTATTAGCACCCTTGGGAAATGTCAATGAAAATTTTTTTCTAGATTAATAAAGGAGGGGAATGGTCTTCCCCATTCCTGTTACTTAACATTTGGTCTTTTCCACTTGCTTCTTCATGCCTCTCCTGCAGGAGCATCCTGCCCCTCAGAGGCTTGGTAATGGCAGTGGGGCTGTCCACCTCCTCGACCTCTGGGCACAGCATCTGCCTTGTGCTTGTGCTCTGTGGGGAAGGGCAGGGCTGGAGGGAAAACATAACCACGCCATTGTTAGGGGATGAGGTCGCAGGGATAATGCTGTAAGAAGGATGAAAAGAACGATTCTCCATTCTCCATTGTTGTGACTCCCAAGGATGAGCCAACAGCCCCAGCCTGGGAAGGGATGGGTCTTCGCTGCAGCCAGATGCTCCTTTTTCCAGCGCTGCCTGCCATTATTTCTGGCGAGAAGAGGTGGGGGGAGCCTAGCAGCTGAAACAGATTAACCTTTATGCCAGTTTTCTCCTTTTGAGTGATTGCCCTGGACCTGGGGACAGTCAGAATTCATCAGAAATTGGTTAGCGGTCCCTGTGTGTAAAAGCCAGCCTCTGGAATTCATGCACCATTCCTGTTTTATCCACAGAACTACATGAGGCACACAGAGTCTCCTTTCCTCTCCTTCCCCACAGCCACTGCCTTCTTCAGGCCTCATCCTGTTTTGTCTGGGCCCTGGCAATAGCTTCCTGTCCCCCTTCATCTGGCCTCTCCTGCACTGTTGCCAAAGCGATGTTTCTGCCATGCACGTTGGATCCTCTCTCTCTCCTGTGTCAACTGTCACAGATAAAACCCAACATCCTTCCTCCAGCTCTTTGGGCCAAGCCTCTCCTCTGACCTGGGCCTGACCAGGTGTTTAGCCCCCACACAGTGCTCAGCACCTGTCGATCCTTCTGCCTCTCTTCTACCTGATTAACTCCTAATCCCTCACATCCCCACTCAAAAAGCAGGATCCCTTCAAGTATCACCTCTTGGGCAGATTTTTTTTCCTGCATTGCCTCAAGCAGTTAATCACTCTCTCCTGTAACCTGCACACAAGTTGTGATTTCTGTTTATTTCCCTCAAATCAGGAATGATCACCTTCCTTTTGTATGTTTATATTTGTGAATCCCCAGCCCCTGCCACAATGTTTTACACATAATAAATACTCAAAAATGTTTCCTTTCTGCTAGCCTATTCTTATGTATTTATCCTTTAATGTGTTCTCATTTTTAAGGCTGAAAGGGAATAGAATGTAGTTTAATCCTTTCTCTTTTTCCTTTAAGCAACTCAGTTTGTTCATCTACAAAGTGAAGATAATAATATCTACTTCCTAGGTCATTGTGAGTCTTGGAAAGCAGACAGTGTAGCTGAGTAAATAATTCAGCACCGTCCTGGCACACTGGACTATTATTTGTCTCTACATCTGGTGTTTTGTCCTTGTTGTAACTCTGCAGAGTACTTTGGAGAAGAGCCTTGCAAGTCCCATCCCAGTGGTTTTGCCTCGGGTGGTGGGGAGTATTAATAGCCACTTCTGCTTTACATATAAGTCCTATGTAAAGCACCACATGTGATTCCTGTCTGATTCAGGCCCTCCACGAATGCTTCCTGTACTTCCGTTTCTGGCCTTGTGCTTTTACATAGGACTTGATGCTTCTAAATCCAGAGGCTCAGGCATAAATCCCGTTAGGAATAAAACACAGGATGCTTGCATGTTTTCCGGACTGTGAGTTCTTTTCAATTACCCTCTCTGCAGTCTTCCCTGTGTTCTCCTCACACTTTATGTGGTTGGTGGATTTCAGTTGGTCAGATCATTGAGGCATAGCAGAAACTAATCTGTACTGATGTCTTAGTTTGTAGAGGCCCCAGGGCTCTTGTGTGATAAACAGTGCTGTGTAAATTAAAATGCAACTAAGGGTCTCTTCGGTTTTTCTTGAATTAAGTTTATTATGTGTGGTAATTTGCACCTCGGGGCTTTTGTTGTTATTTGTCGCAGTGGCTGTGGCAGTAATGGGCCTGCTCCCAGCATCCTTGGCACGGTGCCCCACAGACCATCTATTTGCATTTGGCAGGACTCCATGGTGTACCCTGAACAAATGAATCAGCCTCTTGGGGTGGTAGGGAGCCTGAATCATAGGAAGGCCGTGAGCCTCGCTCGGGATCCACAATGATCCCGGGATGGGGGAATACCAGAGAGTTCTTGTTCTGTTCCTAAGGGAATTACCCCTTAGCTGATGAGTCTCAGGTGCCATAACTCACCCGTAGAAGCACAAAACCAGGGAAGGGAAGTACAGGAAGCATTCACTGAGCCTGAGTCAGAGAGGAATCACATGAGGCGCTCTAATAGGACTCACATGTAAAGCAGGAGTGTAGAGCTATTAATATTCCCAGCCATCTAGGACTCTGATCCAGAGTCCTTGACTCTGCTTTATTATAACACTTCGTTTGCAGCTGCGTTGATCCAAACCATTTAAAGAACTAAAAAAGAAAATATTCAGGCTGTTCCCAAAGCCAATACACTGAAGCTTGTACGTGCTCCTCTGAGTCTCACACGCCAACTTTATGAGATAGAGCAGGTGGTACTCTCGTCATGAGTCTTAGCGAGGTCATGGAACTCTCCTGGGATCACATAATCAATAGCAGGCTGAGCGCTGAGCCCAGGTTTTCTGACATATCACCACTCAGAGATTCTCTAATTCTAAGATTCAACAAAAAATAATTTATTAGCCAAAACCGGTTTGGCTCAGTGGATAGAGCGTCGGCCTGTGGCCTGAAAGGCCCCAGGTTCAATTCTGGTCAAGGGCATGTACGTTGGTTGCAGGCACATCCCCAGTGGGGGGTGTGCAGAAGGCAGCTGATCAATGTTTCTCTCTCATCGATGTTTCTAACTCTCTCTCTCTCCCTTCCTCTGTAAAAAAATCAATAAAATATATTTAAAAAAATAATTTACTACACAATGACTTATTTTCAGTTCCTGCTTTTACCACCCTCTAAGAGCGTCCTAATACTTCAGACTGGGAACTTTGCAGAAGCTCCTAGCTGAGAGATGTAAGGCAGGCTGGGGCTTAAGAGAGGAAGCCATGGTTATCCAGAAGCACCAGGAGACAGAGTCAGACGTCCTTGCTTTGCCACTTCCTAGCTTTATACCTACAGTGAAGTTACTTAGCTGCTTAGTGCCTCAATTTCTTCATCTTTAAAATGGGATAATAATAGTAACTACTCATAGGGTGGAATGAGTTAATATATGCCAAATGCTTATTATTAGTTCAATGCCTGGCAGGGAGTAAATGTATTTAGTTATTCTTATAGTAAACTCCATGCAGCATGGAGAAACTTCAAAATTATCTCCCTCTTGCTTTTCTCATACTTTCATTTTGAAAACTTTCAGGGAAATAATCTATGATGTTTCCCCTCCTTCTATTCTTCCTCCTCCTCTCCATCTCCCTCCCCTTCTACATCCTTCTTCCTTTCCACATCCTCTTCCTCTCCACAGACCCTGGCTCAGAACACTAGGGGGCATTCATTTGGTTCAGGGCATCCTATATAATAAAAGGGTAATATGCAAATCGACTGAAAGGTGGAACGACCGGTTGCTATGATGCACACTGACCTCCAGGGGGCAAACGCTAAACACAGGAGCTGCCCCTGTTGGCAAGGTGCTCCCACTGGGGGAGCACTATTCAGCCAGAAGCCAGGCTCATGGCTGGCGAGTGCAGCAGTGGTGGCAGGAGCCTCTCTGTTCTCTGCAGCAGTGCTAAGGACCCCTCAGGAGATGTACACTGCTGGCTTAGGGGAGCAGGCCTAAGTGGGCAGGCAGAGGGCACAGGTCAGGCTGAGGGATCCCTTCCCTCAGTGCACAAATGTCATGCACCAGGCCTCTAGAATACACACACACACACACACACACACACTAGTGACCAGATTGTTATGATCTCTGAACACGTAATAATCTGGCCACTCAGTGTATATCCTATATAATAAAAAACTAATATGCATATTGTCCTCTTGACCAGGAGTTCAATCAGCAGATGGGCCAGCCAACCACCCATGTTCCCTTCCTTTGGCCAGGCTGGCCAGACCCCACCATGCAGGAATTCATGCACTGGGCCTCATATATATACACTGAGTGCCCAGATTATTATGCATTCAGAGATCATAATAATCTGGCCAGTCTATCTGTGAAAGGCTATATGCTAAGTGTCCAACCATCCAACTCACTATGATGTACAATGATCACCAGGGGACAGATGCTCAACGCAGGAGCTGCTGTGACACACACTGGTGCCGACAGAGTAACATTCAGTTTCTCCCAAGTGGGACACAGACCCCACAACCAACCCAGAGTGACACCCCATCAAATTGCAGCTGACGCTGCTGAGACCCCATGGCACAAAATGCGTCCCACAGCTCAGCCCAGCCCAGCCCAGCGCAAAAACAGTGGCTGTGGGCACCAAGTAATGACATCACATAGCAACACCTAGCTGCCTCTTCCTAGTAACTAGCCTCCTTGCAGCCCAAGAACATGACTTGTTTTATAGTCAGATGCAAACATTTTACACTTTAACCAAATGTCTATGAAGCGTTTTCCCATGCCTCATCTCATTTGAGCCTCACAGAAGTCCTGCAGTAGGTAGATAGGATACTTGGTGGAATCCTATTTTCTTTTCATTAGCTAGAAAATGAAGATTTAGAAAGCTTAGAAACTTGACCCGACTGAAAAGAAGTAAGAAATAGTGGACCTTGAAAATGACTTCAGGTTTTCTTACTGCACAGAATATAGTCAAACACTGCTGCAGTTAAGTATTTTACCCTTTTTTCTCCCTGCATGATCTACAATAATAATGTGCTTCGTGTTGATATTTACTGCTTTGTTGCTGACAATTACCTGAAAGAGAAGTTGGGGTGCTTCACTGGGCTGGAAAAAGTTTAGCTACATCAGAAAGCACATCTAATTAAGCAAATTTATTCTATGAATATAAAAGGCTAAGTTGACTCACGCGTGCACGATACATATAAAGCTCTCGCTGGCACCTATTGCACACATATTTTGATCTGTCATTGTCACTCAGGAATTTGGTTGACACCTCTATTATAGAAAAGGGGCAAATAGAGATACTAAATTATTTCTTCTAATTAATTTCCTTTCAATGTGCATAAATTTGTGCACCAGGCCACTAGTCTTATATAATGTTGTGTTTTGTGACATAGATATGGAAACAAGGTGGGAGAGAGACAAGTTACATTGACTTTCAACCAGTGGCAATATTGCCCATCCTCCTGGGTTTGGAAATGTGTGTGTGTGGGGGGGGGAGATTAAATTATCACAATGATTTGGGAGCACTACATGCATCGGAGGCCAGGGGATAGACATATTAATCTCAAACAACCCTGCATAATAAAGAATTGCCCCACCTGAAACTCCAACACAGCCCTCTTTCCCCTAGAATTAACAGGTGGCAACATTCATATTATTTCTGCAAGTAAAAAAAACAAAATGGGGAGTTAAGATCTATAATTGGGAACCAAGCCCAGACCCAAGACTATGTGGTTAAGAACAGCTTACAGAACAGATTTAAATTAGCACACAGTGAAAAGAGAGTATTAATAGAAATCCAGATATTAATAGTGATGAGTCTTCATCAGCTGAGGAGGACCTCGGCCCAGAACTTGTCCGACCATCACTGTTCTCCAGTCAATGCTGATAGGGACTCTACCCAGGGGCACGTGTTTGGTTTGTCTTCCCCCAAACTTTTTATCTCTTCACTGACTTTGTATGAAATTTTGCCATTGGTCACCCCTCGGATTGCAGCATCAAAAAATCTTATAGCCCTAGCCAGTTGGGCTCAGTGGATAGAGTGTCAACCTGAGGACTGGGTTTGATTCTAGTCAAGGGCACATGCCCTGGTTGTGGGCTTGATCCCCAGTAGGGGGGATGCAGGAGGCAGTCAGTGATTCTCTCATTGATGTTTCTATCTCTCCCTGCCTTCCTCTCTGAAATCAATAAAAACATATTTTAAAAACCCTATAAAAAAAAGTAGGCGTTTTACTTTTGAACATCTCTAGGAGGCATAAGCAGCAGTATAAGCCAGTCCTTAGATTAAAAGAGCTTCTATTCTAGTGGTGAAGTTAAAACATGACCACAACTAAATAAAATATGCATCGCCTGAATAAGATATCATGGCAGAAATAACTTAATAGCTGAAAGCAAATACTGGGGTCAGCTTTGCTACTTATGAACTGCATGAATATGGGATCTTTCCTATCACCTAAACTTCAATTTCTTCAACTATAAAGTGAAGATGATAATCCTGACAGGGTTGTTGTGACTCAGAAGTGAAATGTTGGGGTTTTTTCTTTCCCTAAATTAAAAAAAAATGCTTTCCTATAAAGTTCTATTAGAGTATAGAAGTGGGAGAGTTTATATTTGATATGAGGACAGTTTAACAAAGGAGGAAGTAATTTGAACTAGGCTTCAAGCACATGGCTAGGATAATAAATGTCTTATACCAAAAATATACTTTATCCAACAAATTTTCATTGAACCACTGCTTTGTGCCATGCCCTGGGTGTTAATGACTTTGTACTCCTTATTATATTATCTTTTTATTACCTCAGTATATATGTTTACTCACTAATCCTTTCTACCAATGTCTTCAAAGCAATTGACCAGAGTAGCTAGACACCTAGAAAGCCTGAGGCATGGACTGAGCAGAGGCGGCAATCAAATAGGGGCTGGGGGTCCCAAGAGAGGTTCTTACTGACAGCTCAGCTGGCGCAAGTTATGTGGAAGTCAGACACCTGAGACCCTGAGAATGGGGTGGAAGACACAAGGAAAGAAACACAGGAGAGTTCTATTGACACAGTTTTATCTAATAAATAATCCTGTTCAGTATGAGATCTATTGACAGAAATCAGCTTTTTGCCCTGCTGCAAGTGACTAAGAATACCAACCTCCCTCTGAATTCTAGGCTTGGAACCAGTTCTTCTTCCATGTCTGTGTCACAAGACACATCATTCTATCAGATGCCTGACGCAAATGAATGCCCCCTAGTGTACACTGCATGCTTTGAGCCGGGCTGGCCTGTGGAGGTGTGGGAGGGGGATGTGGAGAGGAAGAGGGATGTGGAAAGGTTGTCCCAAAAAATGTATACATACTGTAACAGCTGATAGCTCAGTTTTGAAAATGAAATGTATTTGAATAAATACTGCCTTTATAATTTCAAAGTTTGTGTATACATTTTTTAGGGAAAATTTCATATATATACACATACATACACACACACACACACACACACATATATATATATATGACCTTCTTTGTTCCTGTTTATAATCATGTGAGATAGATGGAATTTGTTATAGTTTACAGATGAAGAAATTCAGACTCACAGAAATTAGGTGACTTATTAAGGTCACACAGCTTAAGTGATTCCTGGAATTTGAACCCACGTCTTCAGATTTGAAATCCTGCTTATTTTCCACCATACCATGCATCTTTTCTGTCTCTGCCTTCAGGAAGCTTACAACACGTGGGTGCATCTGAAGTAACATAAATAGCATTCATGATGAAACTGGAAGCAATAAACTAAGACTGTTTACAAATGAAATCTCTACTTCTTTCAGAGAAAGTTTCTGTTCTAATTTGACTCTATATTGATAGTTTTAGAAAGCACATAGGTTTGGATTTGGTTGGAATTGATTTATTTAGATTAAAATATCATGTTACATTCTTGTTTATGAAAAGCTCATTTCAGTTTGAAATATAGTGAAGTGGAAGATTCTAAAAAAATAAAATGCCACATTTCTAAGTATGGTACAATAGAAGGCTATGCATTCTAGATGTTAAACTGTTGAACTTGATTGTATTTTTCAGTAATGCAATGTAATATTTTTTGCTCAGAAAAGAGTTAAGGTCAAAAATGGTTGCTTCAATCATGGAGCTTTATTTAGAAAGTCACCTGTGTTGAACCTGGGAGATATTTGACTTTTCATCAAGAAAGGCATAGCTCCTCAACTATGATCTACAAACTTTGGCTCTGACATCTTGGAAGAAACAGAGACCTTGGGGAAGTATCTAGGATCACAAAGTCAAGGTGCCTCGAGATAGAAAAATCGTATAAATACTGAATTTTAACCTCTATTTAGCTGCTCTGTTCATACAGACACAGGTAGTCAGAGTGCCTAGAAATAAAAGGATTAGGTGGCTTTTACTTCTAAGATGAAAAGGTCCTGGTGCTTTGGTTCCCTGAAGTGGTCAGCACCTACATCCACACAGAGACACAACGCTGACTCAACTAAGTGTGTGTGGGGGCGGGGGGCGGGGAGGGGCCTTAACACTCCATTATAAAGCTACAAAGAAGGTTTCCAGACATCCAGAGCCCTAGTGGACCACCTCCCCTTCTCTGTGGAATGCATTTCCCAATCTAGACTTTCAGGATTCACTCATATCTTCACCCCGAGTCTCCTAAAGTTAATGCAAGTTGGTTTAGACCACTGCTGGGAAATTTTTGCGATTTAAGAGGATATATATGTATATCAAATCACCATGATATACATTTTAAATATTTTACACTTTTATATGACATGTGTACCTCAATAGGGCTGAAAAAAAATGTTTTCCAAAATTAAAAAAAAAATAGGCTTAGTTTAGAGTAAAAGCTTTGGGTCCTATCTTCTTTTAAAACACTAGGATAACACATGGCATGCTAAGGACTTGGGGTCTTGTTCCAGCTCTGTATGCAATTTCCATGTATGAATTTAGTAGGTCATTACTGTTTGCTGCATGAATGTTCCTTGATCTACAAAATGATGATAATCCCTTTCTCGCTTTCCTCATAAAACAATTTCAAAAATACAAAAAAAGAGATTTGTATTTTGTGAGCCTGTCAGTGCTGGGTCCTTAGCCAGCATTCAGTTCAGCTATTGCTTAGTGAAGGGGAGAATTGGCCTGGTCCCTGTCTTTCCAGAGTGTTCCCCAAATGCATTTTAGTAGAATCTAGAAGGGTTAGTGGTATTTGACAGGGGACATCTAAAGGTAGACAATTCCAGGAATTCTTGAGTGAAAGCACTTTATGCTGCCTAAAGTCTAGCATATTTATGGAAGTAAGAATAAGACTGGAGAGAAGGAAGGGTGTAGAAGACAATTACAGGAAACAGTTTGGGGCAAAATGAGGGAAAGTCCTTGAATGCAATCCTGATTAGTTTGGACTTGGTAATCTAGGCCAGTGCCTCCCAAACGTTGTGATATCATATCACTTTTTTTTTTAAGTTTTCTAAATATCATACTATAAGTAGCTTATGACCCCAGATGACTGGCCCAAGAACTTCAACTTTCCTTCAAAAAGAAAGTAATCAAAATTTTTCAATAAGTAGGCACATGTCCACTGTTTGAAAAGGTGCTACTAGGCAATGATGGTTTTCCAGACTTCAGGAAAATTCTCTCTTCTTCCATCTCTCCAGAGTCCCAGATTGTAATGTGACTGTAACTCTGATTCCTACATTAGAACTGGGTCCCTGTGGAAACAGAGCTCACCAAAGATAAATCAGCTCATCACTACAGATCCTACAGACATTGAAAGATAATAGAAGATTAGTAGTTGACAGGGTCTAGAAAGCAGCAGGAGTGGATATTGACTGGTAAGGGCTATAGGATTTCTTTTTGGGTGATATTATCCAGGAATTAGATAATAGGGGATGGTTCCACAATCTTGTGAATATACTAAAAACTATTGTACATTCTAAAAGATGGATAATATGATGTAATTTATATCTCAATTTTATTAAAAGGGTAATAGGAGAACAGCCTTATCTGATTAAATTTGATATCTTATATGCACTGGACAAATCCTGTGAAAGACATATTATGAAAGCTAACACAAAAGGAAGTAAAAATTCAAATAGTTCTATATTTACTATATAAACTAAATTCTCAATTAAAGAAAACTCCAGGCCTGAAGGCTTCTCTGGTGAATGCTAGCAAACATTTAAAGAAGAAATTATACCATGTCATTTGTCTCCACATTGATTTATAGATTCAATGCAATCCCAGTCAAAATCCTAGTTACTTTCTTTTTGGTAGAAATTGACAAGCTGATTCTAAAATTTTTATGAAAATGCAAACGAGCTAGAATAGCTAAAACTGTTTCGAAAAAAGAAAAAAAGTTGATGGACTCAAAGTATCTGATTTCAAGACTTATTGTAAAACTGTAGGAATGAAGACAATATGATATTGACCTAAGTATATATTAAGAGATCAATTGAACATAACAGAAAGTCCAGAAATAGACCTACATATATTTGATCATTGATTTTCAATAAACACCCAAGGTAATTTGAAAAGAGAAGAATTTTTTTTTTCAACAAACATTGCTGCAGCAGCCAGATATGGAAAACATGGACCATGATCCTTACCTCACATTCTGTACCAAAATGGATCATAGACCTGAACAAAAACTTCACTTGTAAAACTTGTAGAAGAAAACAAAACAGAAAATTGTTTTGACATTAGAATAGACAGGAATGTCTTAGAAAAGAAATATAAGACACACAAAAAACCTGAGCTATTTAAAAAATTATAAATTGGACTTCATCAAATTTAAAGACATTTGATCTTTAAAAGACATCATTGTAAAAATGAAAGTTCATGCCACAAACTGGGAGAAAACATTCTCAATACTTAAATCTGACAAAGGTCTTGTACCCAGAATATATGTAAAGAACTCTTACTACTCAATAATGAAAGAGACAACAACAAAAAAGACACCCTCAGTTAAAAATCGTCAAAAGATTTGAATAGACACATCACAAAAGAAAATAGATGACCAATAAGCACATGGAAAGTTGCTCAACATTGTTAGTCATCAGGGAAATGCAATTTTAAAATACAGTGAGATACTGTTAGATACTGTCTTCAAGGTCTGAGCAGTTCTGACTAAAGGCTATTCTTGCTGAATGTTTAAATGTAGCACAGTATTTTCCCCAGGCAAGATGTTAAAAACCAGATAAGTGGAGTCAACTGCAGAGAAGAAATTAATATGTAACTAGCCAAATAATATATACAGGGTGTCACCCAAAAATGTATAAGCACTTTAAAAGCTGCTAGTTCAGGCCAAAACCAGCTTGGCTCAGTGGATAGAGCCTGTGGACTAAAGGGTTCCAAGTTCGATTCCGGTCAAGGACATGTACTTTGATTGCAGCACATCCCCAGTAGGGGTGTGCAAAAGGCAGCTGATCAATGTCTCTCTCTCTCTCATTGATGCTTCTACTCTCTATCCCTCTCCCTTCCTCTCTGTAAAAAAAAAAAATCAATAAAAATATATTTAAAAGCTGATAATTCAATTTTGAAAGTGAAATGTATTTTAATAAACAATGCTTTCATAATTATTCAGTGTGTGGATACATTTAGAGGGACACCCTATGTAAGTAGTGGCTAAGCCTCCCTGTCAGGAGACAGCTTTGGAGGTGAATCCTGTTTCTTTTCCTTGATCTTGATGCAGGAAAACAAAACTCCCTAATGACAAACACATCTTGTTTTGTTTTGTTTTTTTTTGGGGGGGGGTGTTTTTTATTCCAGAGAGTGGAAGGGAGATGGAGAGAAAGAAAGAGAAAAATGGATGTGAGAAATATCGATCACTTTCCGTTCATATGCGCCCCAACCGGGGATGGAACCCGCAACCTGGGTATATGCCCTGAATGGGAACCAAATCCACGATCCTTTGGTGCACAGGACAGAGCTCCAACCAACTGAGCATAGAAGCTAGGACACATCTTGTTCTTGAATGGAACATCTCAAGCACGAAGCCTTTGTGTTTGGTAACAATAGCACTACACACCCATTAGACTAACTGTGATGGCTAAATGTTTTTGGACTCTGGAGTGGATACAAAAATGGACAACCACTTTGGAAAACAGTTTGACAATGTTTTATAAAATTAAGCATACATTTACCATGTGACCATTCCACTTCTAAGGTATAAATATGTATATATATATATATATATATGCATATATATATATATATATATATATATATATATATACACATACACACACACATACATACACATACACACATACATACACACACACCTAGGACAAATGAAAGGATTTTCACAAAAAGATATGTACAGAATATTCATGGCTGCTTTTTTCATAGTAGCTCCAAACTGGAAACACCCTAATTGTCCATCTCTAAGTGACTAGGTAACCAAATTATGTTATATCCATAAAATGGTATCCTATCAGCAATTTTAAAAAACCGCTGATCCTTGCAATAATATGGATAAATTGTAAAACTTGGTTATGCCAAAGGAGCCAGCCGGAAATGAACATAAAATGTACTGTATGACTCCATTTCTGTGATGGAACAGACAGATCTAATTTATAGTGATAGAAAGCAGACCGGTGGTTGCCTGGGGAAGCAGGAGGTAGGATAAGGGGGTACTGGGGGGGGAGGAGGAGCGGGGGGAAGGGGCATTGTAGAGTGGAGATCAACCTGGAAAGGGTACAACATTTTTGGTTGTTGGAAGTGTTCTATCTTGATTGTGGTGGTGGTTATGTGGTATATATATTTGTCAAAATCCATCGACCTAAAAATCTTAAATGGGTGGATTTAATTGTTTATAAATTATACCTTCATAATGTTGACTCTTAAAAAAAAACAAAGGGAGGGGGAGTGGATGCATTAGTGCAAAAATAATTCTTCTAATGCTGTGTACTGACTTCTTAGAAGTTGAACAAAATCCTTTTAAATGGGTCATATACAGGCGGTAGGATTGTCTCAATATGGGAAGGCCTTTCAGATGCACATAGTTCAGGCAGCTGGATTGATATAAATTTAGGCTCCCAGGATGCAGGGAGGTCATTATTTGTGCATCTTAGTTAATCTCCACAATTAGGTTCTGTTTCTCCTTCCATCCTTTGAATTACTTCCTACATTTTTATTCAGTGATGTGATTAGGGAAGAGAAGCCAGGTTCCAAAAGGGCCCCAGGCCTTAGATGTAGCTTTTTTACAGTATTAGCTCATGACCAGCAAATTCTAGAAAACACTAGATTTTGTGCTCTTGTGTATTCACAATCTGAATGCCTTGGGGAGAGTGGAGCAAGTATACAGTATATGCTGTACCTGGCATTTCCAGCCTTTTGTCTTTTCCTGTGTCTTAAAATGTCAGAATTTGAAGGGAATTTGGAAATTCGTGAATTCAATACTTGTGCTTGATCCATGAGGAAACCGTAGCCCAGAACAGAAAAGTGTTCTCCCCCTCGCCCCCTTCCGGGTTCACATGTCCAGCTAACTGACTAGGATAGAGCTGGACGCACAGCCCAGATCTTGATGATCCATGAATTCCTCCAGTGCAGCTCACTGAATTGCAATCACACTTTATGAACTATCCTCAAGTGTTGCCCAATATGCTTTTCTTGGATGGTCTGTAGAAGAGTCACTTGGGGTTTGTATTGCTGAGTCTGAATCTCTGTTGAGGTTCCCTGAGGCCTGGGAATAGCTGTGTTAGAACAGGTGTCTCTGTGGTTCTGATGTACACTAGAGCTTTAATTACCTCTGTCGAAGCAACCCAAATCACACAATCAGGAGTGTGTTTAAGAAAGTCTGAAATCAAGTCTTTCAGGGACACCAAAGCCCATGTGTCTTCTTTCCTCCCATTACTTGGGGGCTGGGCAGCTGATGAGAGAGGCCTCCTTAGTCCTAGAGCAGCGATGGTCAACCAGTGTGCCACAAGAATATTTAAAACATGCAATACCTGACTACTTAGTGGCAATGACCTTGTTTCCCTGAGATTGTCAAATAAGAAAATGACAATAGCCAACACAATGTTAATGAATCAATTATACCTATTTTTTTTATCAGATTGGCTAAAACTATATTTATTTGGTGTGCTGCATAATGTTAGCAATTTGTTTATGTATGCCATGAAATGGGCAAGGTTGACCATCACTGTGTTAGAGGAAACAGTTTCACTGTATTCATGGGCATTACTTCTGTACCCTTCCCCCAACTTTGCCCTGGTTTTTTTCTGGTAACCTTTGCTTAATTCAGTGTTTTAAATACAACCGAGGTCAAAATCATTCCAGGACATGAAAGAGAGGTCGCTCAATGGAATGACCTTTGTCTCATGCAAAGGATTGGCAACAGCTCATTTTTGTTTTATTTTTGTCAACAAGAAATGTAATTCCACTAATTGATTCCCTGAGTCCTCTGCAGAAAGATTGACCTGCTCTTTGGGGATCAATCTCATAGAATACAGTCAGTGTCACCAGAGGGTCTCCCAGATGTCACCCTCTCCTTCTCACACATGTCACATTTATTTTACCTCTTTGTTTTTGACACAGACAAGGCAAAGAATGGGTAGAGAGCACCGTGATAAGCTTGTCAAGAGAGATGTGGCTGTGGTTCTCTTCCCACCATAAGTCATAACACAGCCTACCTGCTTGTTCGAGCAGGAAACCTTTCTTCTTCCTTCGCCCATATTCCCCCATTCAGTCCATCACTGCGGTCCATGATCACAGTCTTTGAAATGCATCTTGCATATGTATGTCCTTTGCCACTCGCCTGATCCTAATTGCTGTTACCTTTTGAGCAGCTGTCTGTTTGGGCTCCCTATTCATGCTCTTCATTTGCCACAAGCCAGAATGATTTTTAACAATGATCTGTTAATATGAAAAAATGTAAAACCATTCAGTGGTCTCATGATCTATTTATTTAAAAATACAGAACTAATAGATTAAAATGTGAAAAAAAAGTCTCCATGTTTCCTTTCTCTGTATACCCATTCCCCTCCACAGGGAACCGTCAGCAGTAGTTTGGAAAGCTCTTCTAAGCATTTGTAAAACATGTATGTGGGTGTGTGCACATGCACACAGGTGTGTATACCAGTATATATATATATCCTATATATATGTATATATGTGGTGGTATGGATATACAGTTGACTTTGAACAACTGGGGTTAGGGCCACCGATTTCCCTACCCCACCCCTCCTCATACAGTGGAACATCTGCATAAAACTTTTGACTTCCCCCAAATTTCAGTCACCCCTTGGTATTTGTAGGGGATTCCAGCGCTCCCATAGATACCAGAATCCAAGGATGCTCAAGTTTCTGAAATTAGATGGCATTGAGAGTGCCTATAGTCGACCCTCCTCATGTGTAGATTCCCAATAATGAATTGAAAATACTCTTTTGGTTGGTTAAGTCCTTGGATGTGAAATCCAAGGATATGGAAGGCCAGCTGTATATTTATTGAAAAAAATCTGCATATAAGTGGACCTGCACAGGGCAAACCTGTGTTGTTCAAGCGTCAACTATAAATGCGTCCATAAATGCACAGTGTTTTTTTAATATAAATAGGATCATATTGTGTTGTTCTCAAGTTTGTTTCTTCAATTGCTGATAAATCAATTTAACTATGCTGCTATTGAGGGATCTTGTAATATTTCAGATAGAATCTAAACTTCATAAAATGGCCTTCTAGGTTCCATTATAATCTGTTCCTGCCTTTCCCTCATGCTACTTTCCACATTGCTCACTATATCCCATCCGCTGCCTTCCTGTCACATCTTCCCATGAAGCAAGGTTTCTTTCTTTCTAAGGGCTTTTCCACATACTGTTCCCTCTGCCTGGGCTGCCCACTTACGTACATGACAGCGATTCCCACATGGTAGGTTGGGTCTTTGAAACACATACACACACACACACACACACACACACACACATGGTTTGCATATAATCATACTTTAAAAAATGTAAATATTGTGAATAATAAAATAATCCAGTTAATACTTAAAAATACATTCTTGTTGTATGGAAGAATTCTATAATTTTAAATTTTGCATTAATAATTAATAGTAAGCTCTGGCCAGTATGGCTCAGTTGGTTGGGCTCATCCTATGTACCAAAAGGTTGCTGATTCAATTTCCCATCAGGGCACATGCCCGGGTTGCAAACTCAATTCCTGGTAAGGAACTCAATTCCTGGTAGGGAGCATGCAGAAGGCAGCCAATGGATGTTCTCTCACTTCTTTGTTTCTCTTCTTCCCTTTCCCTTCCTCTCTCTCTAAAAATCAATATTTTTGAATATTAAAAGCCAATAAAATGCATAAAACCCAGGTTGTGAAGCCCTTCTTCAAATGGTTCCTTTCCACAGTTTCAAATTCTCTTTTTAGCTTCATCAAACTCACCTTTATCATTTGAATACACCAAGCTTTATCTTATATAGTGGATACTCCTATTCACAGATTCCATTTTTAAAAAAATTCACCTACTTGCTAAAATTTATTTATAACCCCCAACTTGGTATTCACAGTGCTTTCCTGGTCAGTCCCAGACCAGCCAGCATATGTGCAGAGCAGGGAAGACTGGAGTAGCCCCGCACACACGTTCCCAGCTGGGGCAGAATAAAGCCACACTTTGCCTTCTCCTTGCAGCTCTCACACTGTAAACGAGTGTCCTTTATCTGTCCATTTAATGTCATGCTCTTCACACTGTTGTACTTTTCATGGTGGTTTTGCTGTTTAAAATGTTGCAGTTCTGTCTGGTGTTCTAAACGTGCAAAGACACATGTGTTAGTTAGAGAAGCTTCATTCGGACTTTGATTTGTGTGCTGCTGGCCCCGATTTCAATGTTAATGAATCAGTAGTATACGGTGTCTTCACACAGAAACAAGCATAAGACACGATTATGTGTTGATTGGTTGACAATAAATATCGTGGCCAGAGGCTTGCAGGACCCTAACCCCTGGTTCTCCTAGGAAAAGTGACTTCATGTTCCCCCATCCATTGTTTGTGGTGACATTATAACCATAACTTTTGTAGACAGTGAGAGTCAGCTGTACTCATTCTCTTTTCCTGAAAATTTTCCCTTCTGGCATTTTTTCTTCCACCAGCAAAGCTCCTCTCATCCTTTAAAACCCAGTCCAGGTGTCACCTGTGCTACCCAACTTTTCCTGGCTCCTTGCAGGCAGGTGATCTGTTCATGCCACTGTTGGAGCAGTGACCTCTGTGCACTGAAGTATCTGTGTACTCTACCTGACTCCTTTCTCCTAAGAGGCCTGGCCGAATAGGTTTGATAAGTGTTGATTGAATAATTAAAAGGAGGAAGGGGGGTTGTACATACTAATGGAAAAGAAATCAAAAGTGAAGGAAACAAAATGTGGATTGAATAACAGATGTGACAGGAGCACATGGAATGGACCCTTGTGTTATCCCTGAGGTAGGTCATGAACTGGTTCTGGACACACACTAAAACCTCTGTTGATTAGATAGTGGCCTAAATTGCCTTAAGTGGGAAAAGAGTGTGAATCTCCTAAGCCAGTGGTCGGCAAACTGCAGTCCACAAGCCACATGCAGCTCTTTGGCCCCTTGAATGTGGCTCTTCCACAAAATACCACATACAGTGCTATTGAAACCTTGTGGCCCATGCGCAGAAGTTGGTTTTCAGCTCTCAAAATAAATTTCAGTCGTTGTAGTGTTGATATTTTGACTGTTGACTAATGAGTTTGCCCACCACTGTCCTAAGCCAAAAAGGGGAAAACCTGGCTTCCAGGTCAACTTGGTTTAGGACTCACATGTCATCTTTTTTAACTCTGCTCTCTCTGGATTGGCTGTTCCAGACTCCCATCACCACAGTCTCCTGTCCAGTGAGAGAAAGGGTCTACTTTGAGTTGAATCTTAATGACGGCCCTGGCAACCAGTCACTGGATGAAATGCATTGATTGCTTAATCTAGGCTTCTATTGACCTCCTTCCCCAAAGCCTAGAGTTGATTCAGTGTCTGTGTACCATCTCACTCAGGATAGAGATGGGGGCCGAACCCCAGAAGTGTTACATTAGGAGGTCATCTGATGGAGAGGTTTTGTTTGTTTTTACCAAAAGAAGAGCAAATAGATATTCTTTCCTCTTGTTCCTTTGGTATACCTTTCATTGACTTACATAGTTTATAACGTGGTGGCAAGCACTGTGCTAAATTCTGGAAATAAAAAAGCCCCTGACCAGAATGTAGCAGTCTTTGTGCTAAAATAAAGTTCATTCTGTGCCCTAGGAAGAAATATGGTTCTCCAGAACCACAGAGAAACTGTATTACTCAGATGAGCATATAGTTATGTTGCCCTCTCTTAGGGGGATTTGGATATGAGAAGTGGAAATAATTTTGAACTAGAAACTGAGGCCTAGATTCTAATCCCTCTATTGCCATCACCAACTAATGGTAAAATTGACCTTTTATAAAATCTGGGCAGTGTTTCTCAAAGCATGGTCAGTAGTTAATCTGAACCCTAGCCCTGACTCACTGGACCAGAAGTTCTGGGGTCGTGATCTCTGCAAATTGTGTAACCTCGATGAACTTCCTTTTCCTCGTCTGTGAAAAGGGGATCGTGTTTGCCTTGCAGCATTGGTTTGAGGATTAAATGTGTTAGTGGACAGGAAGCATATGACACGTGGCAGGAGCTCAGCAAGTGCCATTCTCTTGCCTCTCTCAGAGTATAAAGTCCCGGGGGTCCAGAGTAGCTGAAGGATTTCCAGAGGAAGGGCAGCAAGGAAAATTCTAATTAATACTTAGTTACAGTGAAACCATACTTCTTTTCCAGGAATCTGAATAAATTAAGTATTATGGTATTCTATTTTCTTAGTTAAAAACACATAAGGCTGTCAGGGTTGGGAGAGACTGTAGCCCCTTGTCTGTCTACAGATGCACTGCTTGAGCCTCCTCTTCTGTCTGCCCCCCCCCCTCCCCTAGCCTAAGCCAGGGGTCAGCCAGTCACTCACTCACTCTGGAAGTGTTCCTCCAGAAATGTGTGCCTGTTACCTGATCCACTGGACTCTCTTATTAGTTGCTCTTAACTGTTATGGGACAGAAGACTGGCCTAAATACTTCATGCTGCAGTGTGTTGGGAAATAGTTGTGTACATCATATACTCACAAGTCAGATCAAATTCTGTGACTATGATTGCTTGAGCTGGAACTCAAACATCATCACCATCAGCGAGTTTCACTAAGCAAAAGATGTATAATTGAGTATGTGTGTTTTATTGGTGGATTCTTTTTATATACAGCAAACAGCTTTTGAAGATGCAAGTGTTATGTTTTTAATATCCCTGACTAATCAGTTCAGTTTATTGATATCATCGAGGGAGCTCACTTAGAGTCTGATTAACTAACTATAATCCTCACTTGACAGAATCCTCCTGGGTTGGTTGGCAGTTTTTAGCTTTACCCTCATCAGAAAGAGGGAAGTTAAAAGGACACGCCCATTTCTAGGAGTTACACAAAACCTTCTTCCAAGAAATGTCTTGACCCTTCCACAACTTTAGCCACAAGGCATGTGAGATTTGGTATCTGAAAAGATTATTTGAGGCTCTGAGAAGTCCTTAGTCATCAAAGTTCTGTTATCGTTGGTCTAATACATAAGGTAGGGCAGAAGATTCTGGTGTTTTAGAATTGTTTTCAACGGGCAAGGCTGAAACTAGAAGAGTTTCTAGTTAATACTTGGTTATTCAGTAAAACGCATCCCCTGTTCCAATAATCTGAGATAACGGGTTAGATGAAGTATTACCATATCCGATTTTCTTGATTAAAAATATATAACACTGTTAGGATTGGGAAAGACTGTAGCCCCTTGTCTGTCTACTGATCCACTGTTCAAGTCCCCTCTTCCGTTTTCCCACCCTCGCCGCCTCCACTCCTAGCCTAGACCAGGGGCCACCTCTTTCTCTAAATAGTTTCATTGGAACACAGCCACTCTTGTTTGCTTTTCCATTATTTGTGGCTTCTCCATGCCACTGTAGAGTAGGCCAGTTGTGGCATCTGGCCTACAAAGCCTAAAATATTTCCTCTTTGACTTCTACTGAGAAACTTTGCTGACCTCTGGCCAAGGCTACCTCCTCTTCAGTATCTCCAGTGATAAGTAGTTCTTCCGTTTCCAAGGCACCAACTTTAGACCACTCTTTTGGAAACATTTTCTAATACTGAGTCAAAACCTGCTTGCCTGTAGCATGCCCCTGCGGGCACTAGTTCCGCATTACTATGTGGAGTCACTCAAGAGAAAGACCATCGCTCTTCCTTGTGTCGGCCCCTTAAAACAAAGAAAACTACAACATGACTCCAGACAGAAGCTCAATGAATCCTGGTCCCAAGTGTTTCTGGACTGAACACCACACACCTGTGCAAAGTCTAATTGGGGCACACTGCATTTTCTAGGTACCAAGAGCTATAGGAAGAAGCCATGGCCTCATTCTACATGCTTAGAGACCTTGTAACCTAATCAAAATAACAGAGACAGGTTTATGTGGGACATCACTCTCTGTTCAACAGCTAGGAATGATGCAACTTCCGGGCCTTATGTACCCAGGGTACATGTCTGTGGTCTGGGTGCTTGTGAAATGGTTTGGTTTTTTACTAGATTTGGGTACAAAAGGAAAATAGTCACTTCTATTTCATCAGAGAAGGCGGAGGCATTCTCTCTTCACTTTGAGAGTAGGACCCCCATGCCATCAAATACTTACTTCTTTAAGCCCCATTGTTGAGTAAAGCAACTTGCATTCTTTCCCTATCTCCTTGCCATCTTCTCTCACTGTGTAGACTATTGCAACAGCTTCTTACATAATTTTCCTGCCTCTGATTTTTTTTTCCCGATTGGTCTTCCTCATTCTGTCAGTTAAGAGCACAGCTATCATTACCATTTCTCGACTGATCTGTACTCTTCAGTGGCTCCCCACTGCCAATAACGGAAAGATAAAAGTTCTTAGGATGGCATTCAAGGCTTCCCAGGAACACCAGACTCTTCCACATTTGAAAAAGACTATTCCACATTCTCTGAACTCATTTTTTAAATTAATTTTATTGGAGTGACATAGATTAACAATATTATATAGGTTTCAAGTGTACAATTCTATATTATCTGTGTATTGCATTGTGTGTTCACCACCCAAAGTCAAGTCTCCTTCTGTTACCGTATACTTGACCCCTTTTACCTCTTCTGCCTCCCTCCCCTCTCCCTTCCTCTCTGTTAACCGTCATACTGTTGTCTACGTCTGTGAAGTTTTTGAATGGGTCTTATGTTTTTCCATACCCAGGCCTTGGTCATACTGTATGCTATAAACAAAAGGTTCTTTTCTTCTTTTCCAAAACCATATAGCAAACCCTACCTTCTTCAGTATTCATTCGTATTTCTCTTTCTCTCTCTTTCCCCTCACCACTACCCACTGATTCCCTGTCAGTGGTCTGATAGCATGTTGTGTCTCTTTTTATGGTATTTCTGAAAAGCTGCCTTTTGTTTTAGGGATATGAGCAACATCATCAATAAGTTACTTGAAAGGAGGGTTTGGGTCTTGCCTCTTTATAAGCATTTAGCAGAATTTGTGCTTGTTTTACTGAGTACTATAGAAGGAGCTCATTGATTGGGCACTGGCAGGGAAGTAAGAGCTGTAGGGGAATAGATAATTTTTATCTGAGAGCCTGAAATAATAGTGATGCCTTTGACCAAAGAGGCAGAACTCAGAGGCATGCTGATATGTGGTTCGAGCAAGAAAAAGGACACACTAAACCCTCCGCAGTGATGATACAGTAGAAAGAACACTGAGTTGGAAATCTGAGCATCTTTTATAACAGTGACTCTTCTGCCAATTACATGACCTCAGAATGTCCTCAGGCAGCTTTAGATTTAATAGCTATGTCCTTTGCATCTGTCACGCAAAGTTTGGTCCTGGACGCTTCAACGTTTATTAGTTTTACTTAATTCTCAAAGCAATATTAGTTTTGCATTCCCCCCTTTTGTATATATTTTATATATTAGAGAAGTTAAGAAATTTGTCCAAGTTTATAGAAATTCAGTCTTTTCACTTTTGTCTTAAGCTTTTCTCATACTCTGCATCATCTACGTCATTCTGCTCTCCTTATTTCTCTGCCACTTGTTCACCCAGGTCTGAATTTTTGTTGATCTGAATTAATAGTGTTTCTTCTGCTTGGATGGGTTGTACCAGGAATTAGGCAAAAACTGGTACCCTTTTTCCTTCTTCATATTGTCTATTTGATGTTTTAAAATGGCTTGATATCATTTATTATTAAAACTAGAAAAATAGTTTCAAGATGAGATATTTAAGAGTAAGTATACTTATATTTTAATGAGATTTGGCTATGTTATTTAGTTCAGTAAATAAGAGTGCTTACAACACAGAAGGAAGACTACATGTACGTTTCTGGGGAAGAGGAAGAGCTATATTCTGAGAGCACTAGATGGTGGAACACTGGGTGAAAGATAATAAAAAAATGATGACATCATTACCAGAAAGGGGTCCTGGCCCTTGGCGGGTCTGCCTAGGCCTGACTGGTAGCATGTGGGTTTTTTACTTCATGGAGGAAAATTTTCACAACATAAGTCCAGATGAGTATGAGGGAACGTTTATTAAAGCTGGGACAGTAAAACAAGAAAGGGCTTAGCATAGAAGAAACAGCAGGAGCGTTTAGGCTGGGCTACCTCAGCTCTCTGGGAAGTCAGAGAAAAGGGGGCCTTGGGAACAGCGTTAGCCTGTAATGAACTGCCACTGCCCATTGCTCCTCTGGATGCATGTCTCTTGTGGGGCCCTTTAGAGTTTAGGAGATGCACGCCACTGGGGGAAGAAGTAGGGAAAGAAGACCTAGATGGTTGTACAACAATGTGAATGTACTTAATGGCCCAGGACTGCTCCCCAGAGGGGGACAAGAGCATTAGATCTTTTGTCTTGAGACTTGTATCGCTCCTCCTGCAGGCAGGAATCTCAGGGGAGGTCTCAAGGGAGGGTTTCAGCAGAATAATAATCAGTTTTCTAGGTGTGCTCCTTCTGATGGTGGTCTCCACTGATTGGTCAGCTCCAGGGTAGGGGGTCATTAGTCATTGCAGCTGGTCCTGGTATCACCCACCTTTTGCTGCTTTTCTGCATCTAGAGCCGAAATATAGCCAAGGCCTAGACGTTGTCTCTAGGGAGGTGAACTCCTGTATCTACTTAAATTGCTCTGCCAGTTTGCTCAGCTGCCTCAGTTTCCCTATTCTTCTTGTCCTATCTCACTGGCCTGTCTCAACATGGCAGGATAGCATTCAAGTATAAGCAGAACTTTAGAGAATTGAGAAAGGAAGGAAGATTGGGAGGGAAATTGAGTGTGTGGAGGTGGAAAAGCCCAGGCATGTTTTAGAAATAGTGAAAGTTCTATGTGGTTTAAATAGCAGTAACTTGGTTTGAATATATACCATATATGTGTGAGTAGAGATGAGATGGAAGGGTGGGTTTGAACTAGATTGTGAAAGCCTTTTAAAACTGAGCCATAGAACCCAAGAGTCCATCAGTGGATATGAGGGATAATCAAAATGGAATGATATTTGACACATTCTACCACATGGAGTAATGTTGTAGACATCATGTTAATGAAATAAGCCAGTCACAAAAGAACAAATATTGTATTATTTTACCTATATGAGTAGTCAAGATCAAACAGACAGAAAGTAGAATGGTGGATTTCAGGGACTGGCGTGAGTGTAAAGGGGATGGAGTTAGTGTTTAGTGGATTCAGAATTTCAGTTGGAAAAGAATGGTGTTGATGGTTGTACAACAATATGAATGTGAATGTACTTAATACCACAGAACTACACATTTAATGGGTAAATTTTATTGAAAATAATTTTTAATTAAAAAATACTAAACCATAGAATTTGGAGTTTGCTGTGTGGATGATGAGGAGCCATTATATTTTTGAATAGTTGGGGAGAGTAACAGAATCAGAGCTTTCTTGCTCTGATTAAGCTGGAAGCATTGAGATGTATTAAATTAGGGAAACTGGTTAAGAAGCCTTGACAGTAGTCCAGACTATAAGTAGCAAGCACTTGAAATAGAGTGTAAACAGGCAGGCATGATATGGGCTATTATGACCAGTGTGATGACAAATGTACTTGGACATGTATTTTGGTAAATGTTTGTACACAGTTATTTGGGGTATGCACCCAGGAGTAGAATTGTGAGGGGCTGGCATGAATGTTGAGCTTTAGTAGATACTGCCTTAGTTTTTCAAAATAATTATACCAACTTATTCATCTACTAACTGAGTATGAGTTTTTCAGTTTCTCCACATCTTTCCCAGTACTTATTACTGTCAGTCTTTTTCATTGTAACCATTCAGTGGTTGTGTGGTGGTGGTAATTTGTACTTCCCTAATGGCTAATGGAGATAAGATCTTTTATATGCTTATTGCCATTTGCGTGTCTTCTTTTATATGGTGCCTAATAAAGTCTTTTGCTGCTTTTTCTATTGAGTGGTCTGCCTTTTCCTTGCCAATTTGTAGGAGTTTTTCAATATGTTATGAATATGACTCCTTCAAGTCCTTCATCCGTTATGTGCATTGCAAGTATCTCTTCTCACTGTCTTGGCTTGTTTTTTCCTGCTCTTAATGGTGCCTTTTGATAACCAGAGATTACGTTTAATGTAGTTTGATTGGTTACCTGTTCTCTTGTATTATGGCCATTTATGTATTCAGGAAATCTTTGCCTACCCCAAAGTCATGAAGATATGTTTTCTTTATTTTCCTCTAAAATCAATAAAAACATATCCTGGAGGTTAAACAATTTGCAGAGATCACAGCCCCAAAACCCGAGTATGTGCCCTGGAATGGAGCCCCCTTCTTAACCACTGGCAACCATTAATCAGCTGTCATCCCTAAATTTTGTCAAGGATGTTATATAAGTGGAATTGTGTAACCCTTTGGGATTGACTTTGTTAACTCAGCATAATTCTCTGGAGATTCAGTCAGGATTTTGCCTGTGTCCATATTTTTTTTTTTTTGAGCATTTTTATCATGAATGGGTATTGAATTCTGTCAAATGTTTTTCTTCATTGATTAATATAACCATATGTTTTTCTCTTTTAACCCTATTAATATGATGGATTATACTGGTTGATTTTTGAATGTTGAATCAGTTTTACATCCTTGGAATAAACCCCATTTGGTCATGGTATATAGTTATTTTTATATCATATTTAATTCTATGTGGCACATTTGTAGAATAATATATAAGAATTCCTGTAAGACCTGGAATTCATACTATATTCTCAGCATCTGGAATAATGCCTATTGCATGGTAAGCACTAAATAAATATTTGTTGGATGACTAGCTGGAAGGAAGGAGGGAATAAAAGGAGGGAGGGGAGGAGGGAGGGAGGGAGGGAGGGAGGGAGGAGAAAGGGAGTGGAAGGGAGGGAGGAAGAGAAGGTGGGAGGAAACAGACATAAATGAGACCAAAGAGATCAGAAAGGTTCAGGAATAGGAGATGTTGTTCATGATCTACTTGCAAAGAAACAACAAATACAAAAATACCTGTAATAAGTTGTAAAAAAAAAACAAAAAAAAACAACCCAGCATGCCATGAGAAGTACATAAAAAATGTTATTGCCCTGGCCATGTGGCTCACTTGGTTGGAGCATCATCCCATACACCAAAAGGTTGTGGTTCAATTCCCTGTCAGGGAATATACCTAGGTTGCGGGTTAGATTTGTGGTTGGGCACATACAGGAGGCAGCTGATTGATGTTCCTCACGGCAGTGTTTCTCCTCTCTTCCCCACCTCCCTTTCTCTCTCTCAAAAATCAATAAGAATATAGCTTCGAGTGAGGATTTTTTTAAAAAAGTGTTATTAAGGTTCAGAGGAAGTAAAGCTTCATTTCACCTGAGGGGATGAAGTTGTCATTGGAGCTAGACGCTTTGAAGTTGCTTTGTTCTGAATTCTTTGGTTTCCAAAACACAGCATGGACTTGAAGAGGTGTTGTGGCAGAAGAGGGATGGGGATTTGTGACTGGACCAGACAGCCTTGCCTGCTCTGTCATACCTTTATCAGCATTTCATAGGCAGCCATTTGTCAGCCTACACTGCTTTCTTGGAAGCTGAACCTGACAGGCCTCGATGCTATCTGGAGCAAACACCTTTTTCATGTTGACGATGGCGTCTGTGTGTGGTTATGCTGACACCTGCACTCCAGAAATTCGGAGACAGCACTTCCTTTCTGCAGACACTAGCCCTGAAGAGCACACATCAGCCAAACACAAGCTAAACTATTAACAATATCTTTTTAAATGTACCTGACCCACACATGTACATGTGTATGTGTGCCCTGCAGCATGCGTATACATGCACACATGGAGTTCTGTAAGCAGTGGCCTAGGCAAGACTTCAGCTAATTGTAAATAAATAGTATTTATATTTATTTTCTTACCTCTACCCTTTCTGGCTAGACCCTAACCCTCATTTCTGCCTAAGGCTTATTAGGCATCAATTCCGTCCCCATGACCTACTACTGCAGTGAGGAATTCATGTAAGAAAATGATTCATTCATCCATTAAATACCTATTTATTGATAACCAGCGCTGAATGGGCAGAAAATGCCAGGCACTATTCTAAACACTGAAGATGTAGCATGGTTTAAAACAAAACCAACCCTTGCCCTCATGGAGTTTACATTCTGGAAGGTGGGTGCAGACGCTCAACATAAATATGGTAGTCAAGGTGGTGTAAGTGCTAGGAGACCAGTACAGCATAGTAAAGAGAGTGTGAGGATTGGGTGGTCAGAAATGGCCTCTTCGATAATGTGACATTTGAATAGAGTCTTAAAAGAAAGAATAAGCAATGGGAATATCTGAGGGAGGATTATGACAGGCAATGGGAGCAAGCAGAGCAAAGACCCTGAGGTTGGAGTATGTGGCCCCTGTTTAAGGCCAGACTGGCCAGAGCCAAATGGGCAGAAAATGGCAGGAAATGAGGTGAGAGATGTGGATGAGGGACCCCCCTTGGCCATGGTGAGGTGGCTCTTACTCTGAGTGAGATGATAAAGCATTGGAAGTTCTACACACAAAATGAGATGTTCTGATTTGTAAGTACTGGGGATATAGCAGTGAAGGAGACAAGCAGAAGTTTTAGAAGGGTTTCTCTGTGATTCTTTCAAGGCATTGTGATTTGGTGAAAAAAACAATGTACAATGTATAGAAAGTTAGGAAACTTGCTTTCTGCTCTTTGCTGGGTGTGCTGTTGTTGCTTCGGCTCACCATGTCTTGGCGGGCGGGGGGTGGGGGGGAGGTCCCCATCCATAAACTGAGATGTTATGGTTTCCTAAGCCCCACCCTGTGAGTTAAAGTACTGTGAATTTGAATCTGTATTCTAGCCTAATGGAATAATTGCTCTAAAGTGTTTTAGTCTACATCTAACTTCCTGATCTAAAAAGTGGGAATGCCACAATTCATTTCATGGTGATAAAACTGTTTCCATGGTGAAATGCACTCCAAAATCATCGCCCATTTCTGGGGCAACAGGGAAAGAGATAGAGCCCATGTTCGGCCTGCAGGCACACCAGTGCCCACTCTTAACCTCGTAATAATATGGGGACCTGTGAAAAGCTTTGAAACAACTGATGACCTTTTCCCCCTCATCTTACTCCTTCCCCTTCAGGCCTGGAAGAAACGCTGGTTTATCCTGCGGAGTGGCCGGATGAGTGGTGACCCCGACGTCCTAGAATACTACAAGAATGACCACTCCAAAAAGCCCCTACGGATCATCAACCTCAACTTCTGTGAGCAGGTGGATGCAGGCCTGACCTTCAATAAGAAGGAGCTGCAGGATAGCTTTGTGTTTGACATCAAGACCAGCGAGCGCACCTTTTATCTGGTGGCTGAGACCGAGGAGGACATGAATAAATGGGTCCAGAGCATCTGTCAGATCTGCGGCTTCAGTCAGGCTGAGGAGAGCGCAGGTAGGAAAGCACAGACCTGCTCCAAAGGGCAGGGTGTGCCCTGGTGGAGGCATGGCGGTTGGGGCTGTGACGGGGCCTTCAGATTCCTTGAATAAGGAGAGTAAGATTGTGAAGGGATTGCCAAATACTAGAGGGACCCCTTGCCCTGATGATGATCAAATGGGAAACAGATCTATTGGGGTTGTGATGAAGCAAAAGGTACTTTGTGCTAAAGGTAACATCTTCATTTCTCAGCCCTGTGCCTCTCTCCCCGTCCCTCACTCTCTAGCACTCTGTGCCCTGTTACCTAACCGCCATTCCATAGGGCAGCTCTCACCTTGAGCCTTTTCCTGTTCCACCTATCGGTCTAGCCCATCTATTTGACACCATCCTGTATAGTTACACTTGCCAATTTTTTGGGGGGTGGGGGAGAAAGGAGATTGGGGGGATTATTAATGCTGTATAATCCAGTGTTCATTTCTATGCATTTGGGAGGGGACAGGAGAGAAGGGGAATGCTTATTTACATTTATGTTTTGTTAACCTTCACAAGGAATAGCTCAGCTTTTCAAAATGAGTTTTAAATTGCAGAAATTCTCTTTGGCATTTGTTTGGACTCATCCCCAACTGAGCAGGGTTTTTTGTTTTTTGTTTTTTTGTTTTTTTTCTGAGGCAGGTAGAGTGCCTAAATCAGAAGTTCTTAAACCTGGTTACACATCAGTTAAAGAGAAGCATATTGCCCAACTGGTATGGTTCAGTGGTTGAGCATTGACCTATGAACCAGAAGTTTATGGTTCCATCCCCAGTCAGGGCACATGTCCTGGTTGAGGGCTCCATCCCCCAGAAGGGGGTGTGGGGAGGAGGGTGTGCAAGAGGCAGCCAATCAATGATTCTCTCTCATCATTAATGTTTCTATTTCTCCCTCTCCCTTCTCTGAAATAAAAAAATACATATTTATAGAGAAGTATATAAAAGTCATTGATGCTGAGAATCCTTGGCAAATCAGCTAAGAATCTCTGTCTTTTAAAAACTTCATTCCAAGCAAGGCTACACAACTAGAAATGACTAAGCCAAGATTCTAACCTCACCCAGGTCTGACTTTCCATTATAACACTAGAGGCCCGGTGCATAAAATTGTGCAAGAGTAGGCCTTCCCCCCGCTGCCAGCACCAGCTTCCCTCTGGCACCTGGGATTCAGGCTTCGCTCACAGCCCCGGCTTCACCTAGAAGGTCATCCATAAGGACTCCGGAATGACATCTGGTCGAATTAGCATATTACGCTTTTATTATTATAGATGTTGTCTCTTTCCCCACAACCTCCTGAAATATGACCGTCTGGCAGAACCAAGCCCAAGTATTTTTTGCCTCTTTGGACATTTTGATGGAAGCACTCCCTGACCCCTTCCTCCAGGAGTGTAGCTGGCTTAGGTTCCCTCCTCACCAGCCGGTACTGCTCACATTGCAGGGCTGGGATGTTCCAAGAATTCTGTCATTCTAGGCTTCCATGCAGTCACCAGGCTCTATTGATGAGTGTGTGGGCTGGGGCGAGGGTGTCTGAGTTTAAATCACAGCTCTTTAATTATGTGAGTCACTTGAAGCCTGGAATTCCTTTTGCAGAACAGAGATAAATCATCATCTATCCAGTGCTTCTGCTTCGCAGTGGGTTCATAGCCACACTGCTTGTGCACCTCAGGTTTCACATCTCCCAAAGGACTCCCCACAGTGATACCCTATGGGGTTCTGTGCAGAGATAGCCCCTGCAGCTGTGCCATGCAATAGCCCTGCCTGTTGCTTGGGCCTTACAGACTTCTTCCTGTAGGGACCCTCCTTCAAACTAATACTCCCTTTTCTTTTTCTTTAAGAGTTGTGATAGGACCCATTTAAAAAAAAAAAAAAAAGGAAAACAACTTCTGTTTTTCACTTTCAGCTGGAAGAGGTTCTGTGGCAGATGGAGTCTTTTTTATAATCTTTCTTGCCACTCTCAGCTTCTGCTGCCTGCTGCCACCCTCCAGTTCCTCACATATTCCAGCCAGAAATGCCTGGAATGAAACCTGTCTAGGAACAAGACCAGACCAGGAGTAACACCGAGTCTGACTGTCGACATAAGGGTGGAGAACACAACCTCCTGATAAGAGAGAGAGCCCTTCCCAGAAGGGAACTAGGGATGAGGCTCACAGAGGGAAAGCAAGTCCAAGGATGAATGTCTCGATTTCATATCATACATGTGGAGATTTGTTTGTTTCTTCATCATGTACGCGCACACATGCATAAGCACATACAGTATAAGAATCCTGCCTCTCTCTGGGAATCAGAATAGCCTGCAGACCCGAGAACGGAGCAGAAAGCTGCTCTGAACTGTGCTTCTGAGCAGGCGGGTCCAGTCCGCACATTTGCGGCCCAGCCACAGGCAGCTGTCCCTGACCAGATGTACCACACACAAAAAGAACCAGCCCTCAGCACAGCGCTCTGGTGAATTATTCATGGGCTCGGGAGTCAACCGCTGCTGGGAAAGCCAGCACCCCTTTGAATCCTCTCTGCTGAGGACTTCTTCCCTCTCGGCCCCTCCCTCTTCCAGGGCCTGCACAGCCACTTTCACATGGACCCTGAAAGGCAGGCTGGCTGCCCTGGAGTCCCAGCCCTGCCATTTATTTGCTCCACAATTCTATATAATAAAAGGGTAATATGAAAATTGACCCTAATGGCAGAATGACCAGAACAACCGCTGGACCAGTCACTATGAGGTGCACTGATCACCTCTTGGTCCCTTTCCCCAGCCAGCAGGCTCTGATCTCCTGATAGCCACTGCTGCAGGGGTGGGGCCAGCAAGCAGAGGGAACGTCCGAACTCTCAGTCCCTTCCCCTGGCCATCAGGCAAATGGGGAACCGGGGGCCGGTGGCGGCGGGGGGTGGGGTCAGCTGCCAGCAGCTGGGGAAGGTGGCCCTGATCGCAGACCAGGCTTGGGACCGTACCCACACACAGATTTCATGCTCCAGGCCTCTTGTGTTAAATAAGTACCTCTATGTGTCTGGGGCTTTGTCACGGGCGCAGCGGGGATGATGCTCCCTCCCAGTGTCATTGGAGGAAGATGGGAAGGGATACAGGCACACAGGGGAGCCCTGGTAGCTGGTGGTGCTGCTCCCCATGTAGTGGTTGTGTTGATAATGATGATTTCTTACTTTGGGAGGTCAAGAGGAATAGGATGTGATGGAAGTGCCTGGTGTTTGTTGTGACAGTCTACAGAACACTTAGGCAGTCTCCTTTGAGGATAAAGAAACAAATTAACACCTTAGGCGCCAAGCCTGCTTTGTCTTCCTATCCGATTTCACCAACAGGCTGGCAGCCGGAGACTGACAAGGTCCAAATGGAACGTATGGTCTCAGTCACCGGTGACTGACATGGCACGTAACATGTTAAGATAGGCGGAGCTGCTAGCATTGTTCCTGCTGCACAAGTGATGAAGCCGAGGTTTAAAGGCCAGAAGTAACGATGCCACAAGGCATTGTCACCAGGCCCAGAGCCCAGGCCCTTCCGCTCCGTCCTGGGACTGTGCTCTGACTTCCTCATGTGCCCCAAACCCCTTTGCCCATACCTGTTTTCATGGCTGCTTGTCCGTCATAGAATAGCCAGCAAGGAGGAGCAGGACGTTTCTTAATCACTGAGAACTGACCGTGAGGGCAGTAGAGTGCTGTCTGTACAGTAGCATTAATCACTGAAAGCCACATGAGCAGGAGAGCAGGACCTAGCTTAGAGCAGCCTCAACCAGGAACCAGAGCCCCGGTTGGAGCTCTTGAAGGTTTTGAAAGAAGGCCAGAGCCCCTCCATGTCCAGTCTCTTATTTGCCTTTTCCCCCTTCTCCTCCCGCTCCCTGGCAGGAGTTTCAAACTCTATGGCACAAAGACTTTTCAGAGTTAATAGGCTGTTTTTATGTCTTCCCCACCTTTTCTCTCCTAAAGTTCTTGGTGAGGCTATCTTCCCTCCCCTCCCTTAAATATTTTGTAAATATTTAAACTTCTAGAATTCCCTGAATCTCCTGAGTAACTCACAGCAGCGTTCTTTTAGCTCCTGGGCCCCATCTGGGATCAGGCGATATCCATAGGAATGCTTTGGGAAAAATCTTGAACCTCTGATGGAAAAAATGTTATCGGAGGTCTTCACACAGCTCCTTCCCCTCCAGAGAGAGTGCTTGGTGCTTAAAGGTCAGGACCCCTTATTCCAGTGGACTTTTGACCGCAGGGAAAGCTGGGATAGAGCCAGGCTATGCCCTCATATGCCTTCTGGTGCTGACCTTGGCCTGACCCCTGGTGCAGCAAGTGGGAGAGCCAGGGGAGAGACTGGATGTGAGGAGGGAAGGGGTAAAGAGATGGAGAGGGGGGAAGGAGAAGACCTTCCTTGAAGACCTTGCCCTTTCTTCTCATCCTTGAGGGACCTTTCCCTTTCTTGTTTCCTCCCCTACCATTTGCTTCTTTAAAACTGATCTTAGATCTCTCACCTCCTCAGGGGACCCTTGTTGGAAGCTCAGAGCGCATGTGGGAGGTAATATGCAGCTTCTCCCCAGGCTGACACAGGTCCCTGGAGGAGCAAAGAACAGAGTGGAGACAGACCCGGGCCTCAGCCCAGAGGCGGAGGCTGCTGTCTGAATCACCCACCCTTTTTTCCACTGAGACAATGAGGAAAATAAACACGCAGACCAGTTTCCAGCCAGATCTGAACTCCTCATGGCTTTTTAGAAAAATGTTATTCTAAATAACCCTGAAATATCAGGCCTTCCTCA
>PVJN01016609.1:0-42051 GCA_004026805.1 Lasiurus borealis
TCTGATATTACATTACGTTGGTATTATATTTCCAACAATTCACATGTTTCCATAATTGCTACCTGGAGTCTTGTGCTAAGAAAGATTTTAAGATTACAGCTCAGATTAGTGGAAAGGTGCTATGGTCAAATGGTGATATCTGACATGAACGTGGGCTGGGGTACGCCAGGCTTTTCTAGCTTGTCTGAGACCAAGTGTCACACTGGTGAATTTGTGTCTGCTTAAGATCTTGACAACTAACTCATCTGAAAAAAGAAATTGCTATTAATGTACTGAGAGAGGTTGTCTCCAGCTTCTCGTTCCTCATGCAGTTACCATAGCTTAGATATAATTTAATAGTGGCCTTCTGAATTACTTGTTTTTTAACTTATTTTTATTTAGTGCTGGAAAATTGAATTCCCCCAATCATGCTAATTTGAGAAAAATCTGTTTATTGATCTTATAGATGTTACCCTAGGCATTGTATAGGCCAAGAATATATATATTTTTTATTATGTGGCACCTAAATGCACTTTGCATTTTTGTTTGTTTGTACCTAAACATACTTGTATTTAATCTCTACTCTTGCTGACAAACAATTGTGTATCTTGATTTAGTGTTTTCCTCTCACTTACTAAACATTGGAATTATACCACAAAAGTTGTTATTTTATGACATTCCTTAGTTTTAGATATCATTAACTGAGAAAAACAAAAACAATGTTGTTATTAAAATTAACTTATGTAAATAATGCGTTAATTCCAAAGTACATTCTAGACATATATTTAAAATATATACAAGTGGTATTTTTTCACATAACTGAGATTTTTGAAAAGTTGTCAAGACTTGCTTTAGAGACTTAACATGAGACCAGGGTGATGGGTGGTCTCTCTGAAAGGGTAGTATCTGGTTCCACTTTGTTTCAGTTCCAGATGTATGGGGATGTATCACATTATGTCCTTTTACCAGTACCATTTTGAATATGCAAACATTTTAAAAATATATTTTAGAGGCAAAACCAAGTATTTTTTTATTAATTGATTTGAGAGAGAGTGAGAAACATCAATTTGTAGTTCTAATTATTTATGCATTCATTGGTTGATTCTTGCATGTGCCCTAATCAGGATCGAAGTTGCAACCTTGGCATATTGGGTGATGTTCTAACCAACTGAATTACCCAACCAGGGCTAAAATAAATGAATTCTGATTGATAATTGGAATCACATGATTTGATAGGTGAATGCATATGTGATGGTACTTATAAAGAATTCATAACGGAAATAATGAGTTAACATTGAGATTATGAGTGGGAAACTCATTAAAACAATCTCTGCCTATACAAAAAAGTGTATCTAGAAGATTAACACAATAGTAGAGAGAGAGAGAGAGTGACGAAAGAAAATGATTCTTTAAAGCATCGAACTGGTCTCAGCAACTCTGAATATTATGTTAGATTTAATATAAATTTAGTTACTGTGTATTGAGTTTTTGAAGCTTTGAGTGATGAGAGAGAAAGGACTGTGTACATGTACACTGAGTGGCCAGATCATTATGATCTCTAAACACATAAATATCTGGCTACTCAGTGTATATCTTATATAATAAAAGGCTAAAGGCAAATTGCCCATTTGACGAGGAGTTCGACCAACAGGCAAGCCGGCTAACTGCTCATGTCTCCTACCCCTAGCCAGGCTGGCCAAACCAACCCATGCATGAATTCATGCACTGAGCCTATAATACACACACACACACACACACACACACACACACACACACACACACACACTGAGTTCTCAGATTATTATGTGTTCAAAGGTTATAATAATCTGGCCACTCAATGTATATGCCCATGAGCAGGCAGCAAACCAGTTGGGTGGAATGAGATGCCCTAGTGTGGTTTAGACAGACTATCTTTTTTAGCTTTTATTTTCCTAAATTTGAATCATACATTCATTCATTCACTCTTTATTCATTCATAAAATATTTGCTGACATTGGGCCAAGGCATTGTGTTAGTAATTTAGCATCTTGAGTGAAGCAGACATAGTCCTTGCCTCCAGGGAGATTCCATGTTGTTAGAGAGACCCAGAAAATAAAGTAATCCAAACTAGTATATGCATACATAAACAAATTGAGAAAAATATGGCATAAACTGGGTGCCATGATAAATAAAAATGTTACCAGTTGAGCTCTGGCTGTTTTTTCGCTGAGTGGTTAGAGTGTCCAGTCCTTGCACCTAAGAGTCTGGGGTCAGATTTCCAGTCAGGGACATGTATCTGGGTTGCAGGTTCAATTCCTACTCCTGTCCTTGGTCAGGGCACATGTAGGAGGCAACCAATCTATCTCTTTCTCACATCGATGTTTCTGTCCCTCTCTCCTCTGTCTCTCACCCCCTCCCTCTCTCCTTTGTGGATGTGTGATGTCTAGTTAAGATAAATATTCTCCTTTTCAATGGAAAAATAAACAAAGGAGTCAAATGGTATTGTACTGATGTAAGAAGCCTTGTAACTATTTCTCAATCCTTAGACATAACAAGTATCCTTATTGGACAATCTTGGATATAGGGTAAAATGAAATGACCACTTTATTTTAAAAAAAATCACCTTTTGACTATAGTCACTCAATGCTATTCTCTTTTTATTACTCTGTAATTTTAAGGGCAAGTTCAGTGAATAACTGTAGAGGCTATTAAGAGCTGTCAAGGAAAATGTATCTGCCTTTAAATGGAAGGTAGAAGCATTACCGCAGGAGCAGCACTGCTTTGACATAGATCATTCTCTCTGAGCTTTTTAAAACAATGTTTATTGTTTCCCACTACATTTCCCCACACCATTTTAACACTTGCAGTTACGATCCTGTCGTTTTCCTCTGGTCAGGAAGAAAATTATTGAAGAAACACAGCCCCTGGGAACCAATTTTGTTTTGTGTTAGATTTCAGTTAGTGTCTACACTAATAGTACATAACGAGGCCCAATAGTATCTTCCAGAAAACATGGTTAAGTCCACCCAGCTCCTTAATGGGTTAAAGTTCCAGAAAGGGCAAAAGTTCCAGAAAGCGCCTCTGTCATCCTCTCTTCTTTGGTCTTATTCTGGTTTTATGAGAATAACTATGTGGCTAATGGAGGCCATCATAATACATAGAACTGAATATTTCTGAAAATCACTGTATTACTTACCTGTGGCTGCTGTAATGAATTTCTGTAAACATGGTGTCATAAAACAACAGAAGTGTTTTTTTTTCTCAGTTCTGGAGGCCAGAAATTCAAAAGCAAGGTCTTGGCAGGGCCATGTTTCCTGCAAAGGCTCTTAGGGAGGATTCTTTCTTGTCTCTTCCAGCTTTTAGGGGCTCCAGGAGTTCTTTGTTTTGTGACCATATCAATTCATTCTCTGCTTTTCCGCATGCCTCTTCTCTGAATCTCTGTCCTTTTCTCTCATTCTCATTGGATTTAGGGCCCACCCCTGTCCAGCATGATCTCAACCTCACCTCTAACTTAATCTGCAAAGAACCTATTTCCAAATAAAGTCACATCCTGAGGTTTGTGTGGACATGGATTTGGGGGGACACTATTCAACCCACTATAGTCACTGACTCAGACATGAAGCAAAGACATGTGAGTTGTTCGTTTTATTTTGTAATTCTAATTTTATCAACTTTTCAGGAAGCAACGTATACTTGATGCTTTCCTCTAAGAATAAAATGGAGCAAAGAGAATTACTTTCTAGGGTTGTCAGAAGATTAAATTACTAAAAATATTTATATATATTTAGTAAGGGAATAAAATTCATCACGGAAGCAATTTCATCTAAATGTAAAATGTTATTAAAATTTTGCTCAACTGAACTCTTGCAAAGGAAACTTTGAAAGAAATTTATTTCCAAATATGGTTGGAATTTATGGCTCTCATTTAACTGGGCTTGGAGTATTGGTTCTAGGATATAGAATTACATTGTAGCTTGAGAAACATTTGTCTTTTATGTATGTATATAAAGTTCTAGGCTTCAGTTCTCTTTATATTACTGTTTTAGTTTTTGTTTTTGTTTAGTCTCAGTTCTTTTTTTTAATTTAATAAATCTTTACTGTTCAGATTATTACAATTGTTCCTATTTTTTACCCCCATATCTCCTCTCCACCCAGTTTCTACACCACCTTCTGCCCTTACTCCCCCTCCCCCCCACTGTCCTCATCCATCGGTGTATGATTTTTGTCCAGTCTCCTCATACGCCCCACACCCTTCTCCCCCTGAGAATTGTCAGTCCATTCCTTTTCTATGTCCCTAATTCTATTATATTCACCAGTTTATTGTGTTCATCATATTTTTTATTCACTTGATTTTTAGATCACTTGTTGATAGATATGTATTTATTGTTCATAATTTTTACCTTTACTTTTTTCTTCTTCTTCCTCTTCTTAAAGAGTATCTTTCAGCATTTCATATAATACTGGTTTGGTGGTCATGAACTCCTTTAGCTTTTTCTTATCTGTGAAGCTCTTTATCTACCCTTCAATTCTGAATGATAGTTTTCCTGGATAGAGTAATCTTGGTTGTAGGTCTTGGTATTCATCATTTTGAATATTTCTTTTCATTCCCATCTTGCCTGGATAGTTTCTGTTGAGAAATCAGCTGACAATTGTATGGGTGCTCCCTTGTAGATAATTAACTATTTTTCTCTTGCTGATTTTAATATTCTGTCCTTATCTTTTGCTCTTGGCATTTTAATGATGATGTGTCTTGGTGTGGTCCTCTTTGGATTTCTTTTATTTGGGGTTCTGTGTGTTTCCTGGACCTGTAAGTCTATTTCTTTTACCAGGTGGGGCAGTTTTCAGTCATTATTTCTTCAAATAGGTTTTCAGTATCTTGCTCTCTCTCTTCTGGCACTCCCATAATTCTGATGTTGGTATACTTGGAGTTGTCCCAGAGGCTCCTTACATTATCTCACTATCTTCACATTTTTGGATTCTTTTTTTTTTCCCCCCGCAGTTGAGTGTTTTCTGTTTTTTTGTATTTCAAACTTTTGACTTGATTCTTGCATTCCTCTATTCTGCTGTCAGGTCTCTGTACAGTGTATGTTTAATTTCTAGTTGGTCCTTTTTCATGTCTTCCAGGGTCTCACTAAATTTATCAGCCTTTTCTAGGAAAAATGTAATAACTGTGGTTTTGAACTCTATATCCAAGTGTTTGTTTTCCTCCATTTTTTTGTTTATGATCTGTTTCTTTATCTCCACATTTTTTGCTGCTTCCCTGTGTTGGTAGAGTAGCTTTGTATGGTAAATGTTCTATATGGCCCCTCAGTTCAGCCTCCTCAGTTACCTGAGGTGAACACTCTTGGTGTACTCCTTTGTGGACTGTGTGTACAGCCTCGTTGTAGTTAAGTCTTGATTGTTGTTGGTATCACTGTGGGGAATTGACTTCCAGGCCAATTGCCTGTGAGGATCAGCTGTGTCTATCCTGGGAGAACTTCTGTGCTGGAGACAGTCTTATGAGACAAGACTTGCAAAATTGCAAAAGCCTCTGTGCTCCGCTTGGATGAAGCAGATTATCAGGGCTTAGCCGACAGCCTTGGCTTCCTGTCTGCTCTGCCCTTTGAGGCCCCTGGGTCTCAGTGTCATTAGTTAATCGCTGCAGTCCTCTCTGTGTGCACTCAGGTGTGCACCTCCAGACCTCTGCCTTTTGCGGCTCCCCTGAGTTTCCATGCGCTCCTCTCTTTTCCTGACAGTCCAGTCTCCTCCCCATTATGAGTCTGGGACCCCAGGGTCTCACCCGGAACTTGGGTTCAGTGCAGTTGGAACTGGGGTTCAATGCAGTCAGGAGTTTCCATCTGCCTCCTGCTAGAGAAAGCCAGCCAGACACTCAGCTGCCCATCCTCTCCATGTGAGTGTCTCGATACCTCAGCTTTTTGCAAATCCTCTGAGTCATTGTGCCCTTCTCTTTCCTTTTAGTTTTAGAATTTCCACTCAGCCAGCTCTCCTATGGTTCTGGATGATGTCCATTCTGTCTTTAGCTATAGTCTTTTAATTGTTGTGTGAGGCAGCAGTTTAGGTGTTCACCTATGCTGTCATCTTGTTTTTCCCCAGTTTCAGTCCTGATTATCATGATCCTATAGTTCTCACTATGGGACTGTGACTCTGCTAGATTCCAATCTATAATAATAAAAGCATAATATGCTAATTAGACCAGGTGTCTTTCAGAACGGCCTTCTGGATGAAGCCGGGGCTCTGAAGGAAGCCTGGATCCTGGGTGCCAGAGGGAAGCCAGTGCTGGTAGCCGGTGAAAGGAAGACCTACTCTCCCACAAATTTCATGCATCAGGCTTCTAGTCCATTATATTATACAGTCTTGAATCCCATGCATTACCGCAGGAGCAGTACTGTCTAGACATAGATCATTAACTTCTTTGAGCTTGGGGTAGGTGTTATTGCCTTTACATTACAGGTGATGGAACTGAAGTTTAAATGACTTGACCAAAAATGTGCAGGATATTGGCAAAAATACTGCTTTCTAATTCAGGTCTGTCTGGCTGCAGGGTGCACACTTTTGACCACTGCCCATCTTTCTGTCTAAGGAATTTCACGCTGGGTATAGGAGGAGGTGTGCACATTTCTCTGCTGTCAATCTTAATGTCACATTAAACTTAGACTCATAAGTCTGAGTTTAGTTGCTGGGTCTCAGTGTGCTCTGTCAGGATGCTCACACAGGAAGAATTCTCCAACTTTGTCACCTGGGGAGTCACATTGTGTCTCCAGCATCCTGGCTGGCAGCTCTGAGCACAAGCAACTAATACTAAGGGATAGCTGAGATGATTTGCCTTTGGGCCACCTTTCCCTTTCAACTAAGATTTGGAAGCTGCATCGGTTTGGATACAGACTCAGGCTACAGAGCAGCATGAATACTGGCATCTCACCAAGCTCCAGGGTGTTTGCCAAACTGGAAGGTGCCCTCACACTCAAATGGTATCTCTGTGAAGTTGCCTTTTGACCATTGTAAGAAATATAGTTAGCCTGCTTTTGATCTCTCTATCACTCCCTGTCTGCTTGTGCCACTCCATTTTTCACTGTAGCACTTATCACTACTTGATGCATTTTCTATGTCTATTTATTCAGCCCTTTATTTTCGTCCATCAGTAGAACTTAAGCTTCATGAGGGCCAGGACTTTAGGCTTTTCACTGTTGTATTCTCAGTATGTTGGAAAGGGCTTGGCACAAATGCTCAAAGCCTGAGTGAGTGAGTGAATCTGGTTAAACCAGTGATTGATTCATACCTACTTATTTTCTTTCTTCACTTATTTTGAGGACATTAGAGGACTTAACTGAGCCCTAAATGCTGATTAAATGTTGGTATTAAGACTGGGCAGCAGTGTTCTTCTGTGGTGTAAGGATGTGGGCTGAAAGTTATAATTACGATTGGATGGAATTTAACCAGAGAGCTAAAGCAGTAGGAAGACTGAATGAGTAAAATATGCTGCAAATAGTAACCGTTGCATGTAAATATAGATTGTTGTAATATGTGTGTGTGTGTGTATTTATATATATATATTTAAACATATATATATATATATATATATATATATATACATAAATACACACCAACATATATATGCACACATACATATATATACGTACATATATACATATATATGCTGCCATTTATTTAGATACCATATAGAAATACTGCCTTTAATAGACAGTCAATATATGTATATAAATATATGTATGTATTATTTAATTACTTATTTTTTTTTATTTTCATTCTCACCTGAGGGTATTTTTTTCCATTAATATTTAGGGAGAGTGTAAGGAAGGGGGAGTTAGAGATAAAAAAAAGCATGAATGTGAGACAGATACATCGATTGGTTATCTGCTCACATAGGAGAGGAGGACCAGGGATTGAACCTGCAACTGACGTGCGTGCCCTTAACCAGAATCAAAACCTTTACCCTTAAGCCTGCTGGCTAATGTTCTATCTGCTGGGGCAAACTGTCTAGAGCTTATTTTTCCTTTTGTTAAAGGAAAACCAGCAGGGAATGGCTTTATATGTTTTAATAAATAAATATGAATAAATACTTATTATCAGAAAAGCCATTTCGGATATATTGTTAAACCATCTCCAGTAAGTTCAGGCTGGGGATTTTTATCTCCATTTAACTATTGATTTCCACAAAATATGAGACTGTACATGAATTTCCTGGGAAAAGGACGAAAAAAAGAATGGTGACCCTTGCTAGCTTTTACTATTAGTGGATTTCAGGAGTTAGAAAGGATGTATAATTCTAAAGGAAGTCTTGGCATTCTAACAGATTCAGGCATTTCTTTTTCTACTAAATGCCTCCACCTATTAGTAAAGGGCATGCTTTGGTGAGGGAGGGTGATGCACATAGGGGAAAATAGGACTTATTTGCCTGAGGAGAAGAGAGAGGAGCTGGGAGCTGAAATTTCTATTTTTTTCTTTTTCCCTTGACTATATAGCTTTGCTTTCCAATTTGCCTCACAGGATTGAGTGCAGATTATTGACAACCATTTCAGGGGGCAATAATGGTGAAGGAGGGTCAAGGCACTGGGGGTGGTGAATGGGAGAGAAAGTAGGTATTTACCTAGAGCCCAGGTCTATTTTTTAGCTGCTGGTGAATTCCTATTCCTTTAGGACTTCCTCATTTTCAGTAATGGAACTTATAGAGACAATGAAAAAGGCAATAGAGCCACCAATATAGTATACAGTGGTACCTCGAGATACGAGTGACATAACATACGAGATGTTTGAGATATAAGTAGTCGAGTGAGTGATTTTTGCTTTGAAATACTAGCAACATTTGAGATAGGAGTAATCGCGCAGATCAGCCGGCTGCACACGACCCACCAGTTTACCACGACTCCAGTGTCTCATAGTTTCCCAGGCCTCAAGGTTATGGAATGAATTAAACTCGTATCTCGAGGTACCACTGTATTCTGGAGACCCAACCGAATTGCTAAAATAGCTTCTGAGGCTTATGAAACACTACAAAATGGATCAAGTTCATTGCTTTTCAGTGTGGTCTGTGTAGGAGTTGAGACACTGAGTGTCTAAAAACAGCTCCAAGGTTTGTGTGTGGCCATCACTCCTTCACAGGCAATTCTTTTTTTCTTTCTCTTTTTAAAATAAATATTTATTGTTCAAATTATTAAAGATGTTTCTCTTTTTTTCTCATAGCTCCCCTCCACCTGATTCCCCATGCCACCCCATGATCTTACTCCCTGCTACTATCTTCATCCATAGGTGTAAGACTTTTGTCCAATCTCCTTCTGCACTCCTCACACCCCCTTCACCCCAAGAATTGTAAGTCCACTCCCTTTCTATGTCCCTAATTCTATTAGATTTATTAGTTTATTCTGCTCATCAGATTTTTTATTCACTTAATTTTTAGATTCACTTGTTGATAGGTATGTATTTATTGTTATTTTGTTTTTCATATTTTTTATATTTTTCTTCTTCCTCTTCTTAAAGAATACCCCTTCAGCTTTCCATATAATCCTGGTTTGGTGGTGATGAACTCCTTTAGTCTTGTTTGTGAAGCTCTTTATCTGACCTTCAATTCTAAATGATAGTTTTGATAGATAGAGTACTCTTGGTTGTTGTGTGTTTTTTTTTTGTTTTTTTTTTTTTTTTTTTTTTTTTTTTTTTTTTTTTTTTTTTTTTTTTTTTTTTTTTTTTTTTTTTTTTTTTTTTTTTTTTTTTTTTTTTTTTTTTTTTTTTTTTTTTTTTTTTTTTTTTTTTTTTTTTTTTTTTTTTTTTTTTTTTTTTTTTTTTTTTTTTTTTTTTGGCTGTTTATCACTGAATATTTTTGCCACTCCCTTCTGACCTGCAAAGTTTCTGTTGAGAAATCAGCTGACAGTTGTATGGGTTCTCTCTTATAGGTAACTAACTGTTTTTCTCTTGCTGCTTTCAAGATTCTCTCTTTGTCTTTTGCCCTTGTCATTTTAAGTACGATGTGTCTTGGTGTGATCCTTTTTGGATTCCTCTTAAAATGTCCAGTAGTTTGCTTTCCTCCATTTCTTTCTTTGGTGATTGGTTTCTTTGTCTCTACATTTTGCTGCTTTCCTGTGTTGATAGAGTAGCTTTGTGTGCTAGGTGTTCTATAGGGCCCAGTGGCTTAGCCTTTTCAGATACCTGAAGTGGACACTCTTGATGCACCCCTTTGTGGGCTGAGTGCAAAGTATTGTTGTAGTTAAGCCTTGATTGCTATTGGTACATTGGAAGGAATGACCTCTAGGCCAATTGGCTGTGTCTATAATGGAAGAATTGCTGTGCTGGAGACACCCTTATGGGGCTGGACTTGTTTCAATGGGGCTTTGGTGCTCACTGAGTCTGCCTCTTGAATGTGGCACTTATGGATGTAAGGAGTTGAAATCTGGTGTTTTCTCACACTGACAACTAGGTACATTGGTTTCTGGATCTCCAATGGGGTGCAGATCAGCTACTGTCTGAGGCCACCCAGTAGGAGCTATAGAGTGATCTGCTGATTTCTCCTATTTGCTTTGAGGTTTTGGAGCTGTCTGACCAGAGCTGTAGTTTGTTAGGTTAAGCTGTGATAGGGCAGGGCATTTATATGCAAAAGCTATTACTCAGGGCTTGGATGGGTTTGTAAATTGTGCACAGCGGGGTCTTAGGGAATCACTGGGCTAGGAGATGGCAAACAGCTATGGCTTCCTGTCAGCTGTCTCTATGTCTCTGAATTTCTGCGTTCCTGCGTCCCATGCCCCAAAGTGGTAAACAATGATTCCTGCATGCACCTCTGCAAGAAAGCCACCCTCACTTTCTGACCTGATAGCAGACAATCCAGCTTTTCCCAGTAGGAATCTGGTTTCCCAGAGTCTCGCCAGAAACTGGAGTTCAGAGTAATTGCAGCTTGTGTCTCCCTTCAGGTTGAAAAACAAAACAAAACTCAAAAAAACAGCACACCCAGTCGCCCACCACCAGCTGGATTCGCATGATTCACCAGCCTCCCATACTGTTCTTGTGCACATCTCAATGCTCTTTTCTCTTTCCTTCCAGTTGTAGAACTTCTACTCAGCCAGATTTCCTGTGGTTCTGGGTGGTAGATTTTTTTTTTTTTGTCTTTTAGTTGTAGTTTTGGTGTGGTTGTGAGACGCAGAGCGAACAGGTGTATACCTTATGCTGCCATCTTGGTTTTTTACATAGGCAGTTATTTTCAATGTCTAGGAGTGTCTGCTAAACCATCAGGTATAATCATTTGCTCTTCACAATCTTAATTATTCTTATAGTGTAATAATATGTATGTGTCCAAAACATGTTTTTCAAAGATAACCTCTACTCAGCTTACATGTTCAGTGTTATTGTATCTCTCTTTGCTTACTGTGATTTTTTTTTTATTCTGGACACATTGTGTCTTAATTCTCTTTGTCCTCTTGTCAAGACTGTTGTTGTCACAGCCACTCAGCTCATTGCTATTTTTATTTACTATTTTCATATAAACTCTGTGAAAAGTCACTGAATGTCTCACTTCTCTTAGTTTCCTCTTTGGATTATGTTATATCAATTACACCTCAACTAAAATAGATTCCCCCCCAAAAAAAACACACAACAAAAAACCACACAAAACCAAATGAACAAACATTCCACTATCACCTTTCTTTTGGGGGAAGGGATCTACTTTAATAAGGTTTGTGTACCTGGTGATTGAAAGGGAACTTTTATCAACTTTCTTATGTGCTATGTCACCAAGTTTATTATAATAATAATACTAGAGGGCCAGTGCACAAAATGTGTGCTTTGGAATGTGTGTCCCTTAGCCCAACCTGCACCCTCTCCAATATGGGACCCCTTGAGAGATGTCCAGGACTGCTGGCTCCCAACCACTCACCTGCCAGCCCACCTGATTTCCCCGAACCACTTCTGCCTGCCAGCCTAAGTACCCTTTAACTACTCCCCTGTCAGCCTGGTTGCCCCCCACTGCCTTTCCTTTCAGGCCTGGTCCCTCCCAACTGCCTTCTCCTGCTGGCCTGATCACCCACAATTGCCCTTCCCTGCCAGCCATCTTGTGGCGGCCTTCTTTGACCACATGGGGGTAGCCATCTTGTGTGTGGGAGTGATGGTTAATTTGCATATTACCTCTTTATTATATAGGATAAGCAAAGCACGATTCCTTTTAGATTGTTGCTAGTATACCAGAAATAGATCATCATGTCAATAGGTAACAGCATGATTTGGAAATAAATGGAATACAGAATGCTATTAAGAGAAGGACTATCCTCTCTTATAGCTCTAATAACTATCTTCAAAGTCTTGCCTATAAATTTAACTGGTCCCTTTTCAAGGACATAGTAGAGAGATTTTAAATGACAGAGTTACAGCTAGTGTTGTTCCACATAACGTGCGTACCTGCATCTAATTGCTTGTGAGTCTTGATGACATTGCCAGTTACCTTTGGTCACTAGAGAAAGACAGTATTTCTCAAGTATAGTCTAGCTTTTCAAAAAGTTATTAGACTTTACATAATGTGAAGATCTTTTAGAGGAAAGCTTACCTTGTATAATACAGAGTTCTAATTTCAACTCAGTTTCAGATACTAAGGTAAATACATAAGCGTATGCATTTGTTTTTGCTAAAGAGAAAATATGTATGGATAACTTGATTTGTACCTCTTGCAGTCATTCTTTCTGAATTTCAACATTTCTTGTGATTCTGTCACCACTCAAAGTGGGTTTTCATTTCTTCATTATTGTTTTTCTTAGCTTTTAGGTTTAATGGCTTAAACTAAAAGACGCACTTTGCTACTAGCCAGCATGTCCCATTGGCCACATTCACTCTGGCAGATGAGTTATAGCAGATTTTTTAATATATATATATTTCTTTTTTCCTATAGATGGGCCCTCATAGTGTTTTGGCAGTTAAAAGGATGGGGGGTTATTGAGCGTCTAGTTTCTCAGCTGCTCAGCTGTATTTTTTGAGCTATATATCAGTAAAATTACCCAGCTCTCTTACGGAAGGTGTTCTGTTGCCAGATGCTACTCTGCAGGAAACAACTTCTTAGTTTTCTTAGATCAGGATTTATAGTAAAATAGAATAACACTTAGGTATGGAAGACTTAGGTTTCTCTAGAAATCTTACAGTATCAAATATCAGTCCTTTCTCTCTGTCTTCATTGCTTCCTATTCAATTAAGCTGATAACAAAATGTCTAAGGGGCTGTTCGATAACTGAAGGGCACATCCATAGCAATTTCCACTGTACCACTTGCTCTGCTAGGGGATTTAAAGCTTCAGCTCCAATTGTACCATTAGCCTGGCAACTGCAGCCAATCGTTAGCAATGATTTTTGGTCCTCCTAATTGTGTTTTACTTTATTGAGCTTATTCAGAAATAATGAAACTCCATCCCCTCTTTTCTTAAAAGATATTTGCACAAAGTGCAGTTGCTCTTTCTTCTATAAACTCATCAGCATTGCCTTAAGGAGTCCCCTTAACTATCGATCTTCTTTAGTCTAGCTAATAGATCTTCTAATTTGCAGAAATACCCCAATGTAAGATGTTAACAATTAGAAAATTATGAAAGTAAGTCCCAGGGGACTCATATCTTCTGCACACATGTACGTCTGAGCGTCAAATTCTTTGCCCAAGTCAAACAAACGGGCAGTGCTTCCTTCTTTTCCAGGTTCTGCAGCCATTTTAAAGGAATGTCTTTGGCTTGCATGGAAAATGGCTCTCTTCAACAATCATACTGAAATATTATTCATATAAAGTGTTTCAGTACTTATTTTAAAGTGACATCCACAAAACAGGAAGGACTAAGGTCCAGTCTCTTTCAACCTTTTTGGGAAGATATGTGTGATTTACTATGATATTATTCTATGGCTTACCATTTAAACAAATATATTTTAAGCAGAAGTTAACTGGTTTTCATAATATCAAAATTTCCTCTGCCTATAGTTTTAATAGAGAAGTTTCTTGGAGATTAGAACATAGGCTTCTATTTATGTTTAAATAAATTACTTTCTAAATTTGTGCTTGTAAATGATTACCACGAAAGAGATAGTTTTAGGCTCCTTAGATTTTGTATTTATAATCTCTTTTGTCTATTTGCCAAGTACTGCACTGGGTTGCTGGGCACCGACATAAGTACTGCTTTTTATGTCTTACTTTTCAGGTGACCACAGCCTAGGGGTGTCTGTTTTATTCTCATTGTTGCTAGCTATTCATGTTATTTTTTTTTCTCCAACTCAGATGCTATTTCTTTACCGAAATGTCCTCCTCAGCTTGGAAGCATGTCCTTTGCCAAGTATAATTATATAGTATTTTGTGACCCTGTACAGAGTGTGAAATATATATTCTTAGTACAAACTGACAACATTCCCTAACACTCTGAAATGCTGCTGAAGTATCTGAAAAGGATTATACGTAACCAAAGAGGCTTTTAAAAATTTGCATTAAATGTTTATTCTGCTAATAGTAAATTTTGTTCTGGGTTTCCTTCTGAGTTGCCCTTCCCAACCCTATTTCAGCACTTTAAAACTACATTGAGAGAACAATTTTCAATACATCTTGGATCATTCCCAAAATACAGCAGAGCATAGAACGGTACTGAAATAATATAAGCAGAAGGAAAGATAACATTAATAGAACCACCTACAAGAAAGACTGAGTCCATTGGAGCAAAAACTCGGATCTTCCTTTTACGTTCACAAATCTCATCTGCAGTTCTCCTCCATTAGGTTGCCTGCAGGGTTTTCCAACTAAGAAGTCAGATTGGGATCCGGTCTGGACTGGATTGCACCCTAGGGAGGTATGTCTGCTCAGAATGAGTAATGGTGATTGGACAAATGGTACACTTCCTCTCATATTCTGCAGACTCCACTTGGCTTTCGGAAATCTGCTATCCAACACCTTGTTTTTCTTTAGCATCATCCTCTGGCTGTGGCAAGGGAGGAATATCAGGATAAGAGTAATTTGAATGGAATCTAAAGCATGCGAAGTCTGATCCAGTCTGGGGGGTGGGGGCCGGGGGTCAGCATCCCTTGACTTGAGCTAGAGTAGCAGCCAGCTGAGTGCAGGTGTGTTATCCAGCAGGATATTTGATAAGGGGCTAGGACTACATCCAGGTGTGGGGATGTGTGGAACCATCATTAATTAATGACAGCTCACATATATGGAGCTCTAACTATAGGATAAATAGGTGCTATGACATGGATTATCTCATTGAATTCTGTCATTAACTTCAAGAGGCAGACAGTCATTATTTGCATTTTAAAAACAGTCAGGGTGAGTAAACAATGTTCCCAGATCACAGATCACATGCCCACAAGGTGGTATGGTTGGGATTCTAACCTGAGTATTCTGAGAATAGTCTGGGTATTGACCATGTACTAATCCACTCTCTCAAGAGAGAGCGCTTTTGTCGATGACCACATCTGTCCCACTGGCCACTGTTGCAAATAAGCACTTCATGGAAGAAAAAGAGAAAGAGAAGCCTTTCTTCAGTTGTTGCTTGACCAATTTTCTTTCCTCACACATGCACATGTGTGGGAATTTCCCTCCAGTCTATCGTGGTTTCTCATCCTGCTTTCTCATCTCTCCTGTGTGATTTTAAATGTCCGGGACCTTTAATGGTGATTATTTTGATTGGAAACACAAGCAATATGCACAGGGGAAATGAGTCTTCTTACAAAGTGCATGGGCTGCTTTTCTACATCACTCCTGTTGCATTTTGTAATCTTAATCCTTTTATTTACTTCTTTTAATACTGTCTTTCTTTCCTCTCTTATCACCTATGTGAGTGCAGAGGCCACACTATATTTGTTTTCCACTATCTACCCATACCTAACTTGGTGCCAAGAATATGGCAAGTGCTTAGTAAATCCACATTGGGTGAAACAAATAAATTAATATTGTGTGAGTTCTCTGAGTGGCTGGGACACAGGAATCCATATCCACACAAAAATCATTATTACCATTTCCTCCACCTATACTAGATGTTTTAATGAACAGCCAGACTTAGGTGTAAAGAATGGAGAGGGTGTGTCACTGTGACTCACGGGTTTGCTCCTCTTGCTATGGAGCATATTTACACAGGAAGGAAGACTTTATGTCCCTGTTAAGTCAAGACATGAACTTGACTTTTCTGCAAATGTGTAAGCATTCTTTCAAGGTGGTGTTTGATGGGCAGCTCACACCTAACCTGCTTCCCCAATCAGGGATTCCAAGAGGCTTTTATCGGAGGAAGTAGGAACCTCTCCCGAGAGGCCTGGGTGTGCATTCCAGGAGCTTCTTAGTTCACAGGAGAGAATAACTGACTACAACTTGGAATTTCAGCTGAATAGGAAGTCCAGAAGATACTACCATAGTTTTATGCATGTGAAACTCAGTAAGTTGAAGTAATCACAAAAGCCAATCCACGTGAAAGCATAGTCTAATTAAACATTTCAGGGCTGGCTAGGGAAAGATTGGCCTGGAAGCCGTAATTCAGCGCAAGAGGAGATGCAGTTAGCCCTTTGGTGGCTTTGGACTCAGTTGGGTGACTTTTTTTTTTAAGCTTAGCTCTTCCAACCTGAACTTGTCTCCTTGCTTACCTTATCTCACCAGGAGGCTCATAATGTTTTCCTCGTAGACTTGCCAGGTGTTGCTGACTTTAATTGACCAGCTGATTTTCTTTTTTAAAAAATACATATTTTATTATTATTTTTTTTAACAGAGAGGAAGAGAGTGGGATAGAGTTAGAAAATCAACGAGAGAAACATCAATCAACTGCCTCCTGCACACCCCCGCTGGGGATGTGCCCACACCGAGGTACATGGCCTTGACTGGAATCGAACCTGGGACCCTTCAGTCCACAGGATGTCGCTCTATCCACTGAGCCAAACTAGTTAGGGCCAGCTGATTTTCTATACTTTGTACTGAACTTCTGTGAGTCTCTGTGACTCACAAAAGTCACAGAAATCCTAGTAAATGGATCCTGAGTTCTGATTTCTCTCTTTGCTTCGTGATTATTTAAAACTAGAGGCTCGGTGTCAAAGTTCGTGCAGCCAGGGGGGCCGCCCACCCAAGGCTGTACCCTCTATCAGTCAGGGAACCCTCGGGGCCTAAGCTGTCGATTGGACATCCTTAGCGCTGCCACAGAGAGGCTTCTGCCACTGCTGCTGTGCTCGCCAGCTGTGAGCCGGGAGCTGGCTTTTGGCTGAGCCGCTCTCCCCTGTGGGAGCGCACTGACCACCAGGGGTCAGCTTCTGCATTGAACATATGCCCAATGGTGGTCAGTGCATGTCATAGCGACTGGTCATTCTGCTGTTTGGTCAATTTGCATATTACCTTTGTATTCTAGAGGATGTACCTGGTCTGTTCTTGGATTCTATCTACTTTGCTGCCGCAGTTCAAGTGAGAGTCTGAGGCATTTTACTTTTTCAAAAAATCCTTTTTCCTTTTCCTTTTTTTTTTTTCTTACTCCCTTCCTTTCTTCTTTTCTTCTACCATTTAGCACATTTTATTGAGTGCCTACAAAGCTTGGTACTAAATACTTCTTAAAAATATAGTCAAGGACTCTGCTTTTATAGCATTTATGATCATTAAGGATGCCAAGGATTAAAGAAGTAATCATATAAATTATTATCAATTGTGATGATGGCCTTGAAGGAAAAAATACAAAGTTTAGAGTGAAAGATTCTAACAAGGGTTGATTCTGATCTGGGAAGTTGAGAACTGAAGGATGGGCCCCAGTTTGATTGGCTGGAGTTAAATTAGAGGGTGGGAGAAGGACAAGCCTAAAAAGGCCCATGGGGCAGGGAGGGGTAAGTTCCTTGTAGAAATTCAAAGATCACCCTTGTACACAGCTTACTCTCCTCCCTGCTTTTATTCTTGATAGCATTACTCAAAATCTAACATAACATAAACTAAAATTATTTATTTTCTTTACTGTCTTCTATAGTATTTTCTTTTAAGATATTCAAAAATTGATATTTAGAGAGAGAGGAAGGGGGGGACAGGGTGAGAGAGAAATATCAATGTGAGAGGGAAATGTCAGCTGCCTCCTGCACACACACACCTCCTCCCCCCCACCAGTGATCGAGTCTATACCCTGGGCATGGGCTCTGATTGGGAATAGAACTGGCAGCGTTTCATTGCGTAGGACAATGACCAACCAACTGAGCCACACTGGCCAGAGCTCTCATAGTATTTTAAGCATTGGGAGGGCAGAGTTATTTATCTGTATTGTATGTACACATGCTTTTTTTTTAAATAGCAGTAACTCTGTTACTTAGAATAACACCTGACAAACAATAGGCTACTGATATTGTCCACAGTCAGTGGGACTGGACCATGGTGAATGCAGTGAACCAGAGAGAGCAGGGCATATGGTGGATAGGGGAGAAGGTGAAGTCCGGGTGCATGGGTCACATTAGACATTTTCTGGATTTAGGATTTTATCCAAAGTGAAGCACTTTTGCTTCATAGATGAGTAACCTTGCATTAAATATAGACTGTGACTTAAGTTACCACCATTTTTACCCCCAATAAGGAATTAGAATAATTTATCCTAGTCACGTTGTGCTAGGTTCTACAAAAACACAGTATAACAGAACTTAGAGAAAGAAAGGTTAGAAAAGTTTTAACCCAAATCTCTTCCTATGCGTCAAGGAGCTGCAGAGAAATCAACTTCTGAGTAATATATTTGCCTCTTCTTTCATGAATATTTTTTAAAACATATTTTATTGATTTTTTACAGAGAGGAAGGGAGGGGGATAGAGAGTTAGAAACATGGATAAGAGAGAGACATTGATCAGCTGCTTCTTGCACACTTCCTACTGAGGATGTGCCCACAACCAAGGTACATGCCCTTGACTGGAATTGAACCTGGGACCTTCCCGTCCACAGACCTACGCTCTATCCATTGAGCCACACCGGTTTTGGCTGAATGGGCATTTTTTAAATGAAAGGTATTCCATGATAAGCTTTTAAAAAGCATGAGCTTGTTTATTCTGTGTATGTATTTTAATGATTATGCTTATCTACTTATTTATTTTTATACATGCCCTTAGGTTAATACCCACTAACAAGAAACACTAGTCAGAGTAGGCTCCATCTCTATTTTGCACATGAATAAATTAACAATAAAGCTGTGGAAAGGAAACTACCATCTGAGTGTCTACCATGTATCTGGCAGTTTACATATTTGTCTTATTTAATCCTCACAAAACCCTTTGAGAAAGAGAGCTTTATTTTCCTTAATTAGATAAAAGTTTAAACCTCAAATAGGTTAATGAAGTGGTCCAATGTCACAGAACAGATAAAAGCCTGGATGCAAGGCTAGGTGTTCCTATAATCTGTGGTCTTTTCATCATATCTTACAGCTTCCGGGGAATTTTCAGCTGCTTGTAGGAAAAGCAGTGCTAATAAGGAGTGCAAGTATGTATGAAACTTAGGTCTTATGACCCTTGAGCCATTTCTGCTTTTTTTCCCATTAAAAGATGATCCATTAAGTACTGCTTCTAATTAACTATCCAAGTACAGGGCCAACTTCATAAGCACTAGGGCAGGGCAGGAGAGAGCACTCAACATAGTCATCAAGTGTGTTGAACCCTCCATTCCCAGGTGTGCAGTGAGACCTTCTCCTTCTTATTCCTAATGAATGATTTTTTGATCTGTAGTTGGAGGGCCCTGGATAAGCTGCTATCTGGGGTCCCTTTCTATCTTCATTATTCAATGAAATATAATTTTATTGGTGCACAAAATGCACAAGGGTTGGGAAATGTTGGAGAAACTGGAGTGGCCATGTGGTATGAATCCAAGGCTCATGTTCTCAGCACTGCACGCTACCAAATGTAGCCACTGTGGACCTTGACATCTGCGAAGTTCTACAAACCTAGGTTTTATTCCATGCTAGTCATTTAACAATCTTCAAATGCATGTGAAGCGAGCCCTTTTTTTTAAAAAAAAAACAACAAAACTGTTTGCTCTTTTTGGTCTTTTTTGGAGGGTCAGTGCTTCACATACAATTGACTCTAACAAAAGTAAATATAAGCTTCCTTATAGGGCTCATTTTCCAACATAATAAAAATAAATAGTACACTTGATCACTTCCTATGTCTATGGTTTCCCAGATAATTTAATTGGGTTTTGGAAATCATGTACTTATGAATATACATATCTTTAAAAATCTCATTAGTTTGCATTAATGTTTTTTAAAAGCAGTTGAGTCTTCTTTATCAGCTTAATCATGCTAATTGCCCTTTCTCTTTCTCTAAAGTAGTTTTATGAGCTATATATTTAGTTAACTCAATATGAGCATTTTAGTTGAAAACAAATATATATAAAACTTCCCTTTTATTAAATATACTTTTGTCTTAATTTACCTTTCTTATTGGTATAATTTTGATACATTGTAAAATAAAAATTATAAAATAAAAATACTTTTCGTTTTCAGGTAATCATCAAGAAATTATGAAGTTATCCTACTGGGATGAGAGAGAGGTTTATTATTCTGAAAGACAGACAGCTCAGATGTCTCCTGTGAGCTAAGAGATTATTTCCTTCAAATGACAATTTTGTGGTTCTAGATCTCCATTTAGACTTCCTCATTTTTATAACAGTTAAACTTTATTTTAAAATTTTTTATTTTAAAATATATTTTATTGATTTTTTTTTTTTTTTTACAAAGAGGGAGGGAGAGGGATAGAGAGTTAGCAACATCGATGAGAGAGAAACATTGATCAGCTGCCTCATGCACACCTCCCACTGGGGATGTGCCTGCAGCCAAGGTACATGACCTTGACTGGAATCAAACCTTGGAATCTTCAGTCCTGAGGCTGAAGCTCTATTCACTGAAAACCAAATTGGTCAGGGCTAAACTTTATTTTTGTTTTTGAATATTATTAACCTCAACAGAAAGTAAGGAGGAAAAAACCGCTATGATTAAGACTCAAGTTCTGGGATTTGATATATATTTAGGGAGTTAGGAAATGCAGTGGGTCTGAGAGGGGAAAAACAAAAAGGAAAACAAACAAAACTTCAGCCACCAAAAGAAAGCTGTAATTAAGGAACACTGAAGTCATACAGTAGGCTTGCCAAACTTTGGATTAGGCTTTGACTATCTGAGTGGATCAGAATAAGTGTTACTTCTTCACATTTTTCTAATTCTCCATATTGGTAAAAGTTGTGTTATTTCAATGATTTTTTTAAAATTAAATTATATTAGCAGAGGCTCATTTAAAATAGAAATAAGCATCCTGTTAACTTTTGTGTAGAAAGGATGATTTTTGGTAGATTGTTTGCTTCTTTAATTGACTTCCTAAGTTACATTTTAAAATTAGTCTTATTTTTTACTGGATATAGTTGTGAATACTACAATGATTTATGTTTTCAGGAAAATTTTCAGAATTCACTGAAATCTTTTGCCAGATTATTTATCTAAGGGAGGTAATAAAACTCCTCTTTCCTATAAAACTTTTTTTTATATGGTAACAGTACTGGGTCAGAATTTATTAAATTAGTGTGTTCTCTAAATGTGATTATTCATTCACTTTTATTAACAATAACATTTCTTACAGTCTTGGCTTGTTAAAAAACACTATCACATAGAAGATATAATGCCCATTCTGGTTAATCACCTCATTAATTCAATATTTAAAGAGGATAATAGCAAGGCAAGACTAAGCATGGGAAGTTCTTTAATGAAATATGAAAATTAATGAATAGTGAGAGAAGCTTGTTCTTCTACTTGAATTATAGTGTGGATTATTATTTTTCCCTTGGAATCAATTGGATTTTTTCCCCATTTTGAACCAATGGAATTCCCAGGACAACTGGATTGTGAAATAAAAAGCAAATATACAAAAGGATAGCTAGCCAGGAATGCATATGATTCTTTACTATTTCCTTGCAAAATCCCCCCCTCCCCCTCCTTTGACCTGTTTTCTTCTTGGGCTCTGTCTGTACATGTTCTAAGCCCCTTTTCTTTCTAAACCCAGTGCATGTCTCTATCTTTTGGCTCATCCATTTTGGTTGGGGGAGTTGAGGTATTTCATTGGGAAGCTGAGTTATTGAGTGGAAATGCCATCAGAGTAAACAAAGAAATGGGCATTAAAAATGAGTCAGATCCAGCTGTGTTTTGACAGATTTTTTGAAGTTGCAGTAACAGACTTTGACACTAGCTTGTGTATGGCAGACAAATCATTTCACACCCGGGACCCTTAATTCTCTCACTTTATAAGGTAGGACATTCTCAGTTTCTATTGTAATTATTTTTTATCATCTTGTCCAGGACACTGATGTGAGTTCACTTGAATGGAAATGGGAGTGTCCATTTATTTCTAGCCTTGAATGTTACTACTGCAAAGCTCCTTAAACTCAATAGAACAGTTTTTCTTCATAGTTGAGTAACCTGATGACTGACATGTAAAGAATATATTGACCAAGATGAAAAAAAAAATAGGGCATATTATGTAAGTTATCTAGTACTGTGGGAAAAAAACAAAACAAAAAACTATCCCAAAACCTATTGTCTTTGAAACATCAGAAATTTAGTGTTTCCCAAACGCAGTTGCACTGGCTTTTTTTTTTTAAATATATTTTATTGATTTTTTACAGAGAGGAAGGGAGAGGGATAGAGAGTTAGAAACATCGATCAGCCACCTCCTGCACGCCTCCTACTGGGGATGTGCCGGCAACCAAGATGCATGCCCTTGACTGGAATCAAACCCAGGACTTTCAGTCCGCAGGCCGATGCTCTATCCACTGAACCAAACCGGTTTTGGCAGCACTGGCTTCTTTATGTGCAATATCAGCCCAGAGGTTCAAGAAGGTGAAGACTGAAGTTGGAAGGCTTCATGAAACTTAGTTTCTGGAGTTTACAAAATGTCACTTCTCCTACACTATTCCGGTCAACACAAGACAAAAGACTTATTTTAAGGGTGTGGGAAATAGCGTCCCCATCTTGATTAGAAGAATAGCAAAGAATTTGTGGCCATGTTTTGTCTATCACACATAGACTCATTTTTTCTTCCAAAACCCGTGCCACATAATTAGTTGACACTTTTTTGGCCAGGTTGGTATGCAGCTTTAAAATCCTTTTTAACACAGTGCTGCAGGCAGCCACCACAAATCAATCAGAATTGCCATGAAGAATGAAATGTATCTGCGGTCTGGACTCTGCAGTGAGTTGTTGATAGAGCCTAGGTGGAAAATTCAGAATCCCTGACTTCCAATCCAGGATCTTTTTTCCCCCCATCACTCTGTGTCCTCACTTCTGGTCAGCTCTTTAAAATTTCTCAGGTTATGTTAGAAAAGTCACTTATTTCTATCACTAAAGTTTCTAAAAATATGAATACTTTCAAGTTTGAACAATGTCATCGTATTTCATGTGTTTTCTAAATCATAACATAATTTGTTATCAATTTTGAAATCACCTTAACCAATAGTATAACTTGGATCAAAGTGATAACATTTGTATTTATAATGTAACTGTGTGATTGTTTTACCCTGAGAAGGATATAGCATCTCTCATCTAGCTTTCTTGCCAAATCAAGTCTAATAATTATGAAACAATTAGACAAATACAAAACATGAGATATTTCACAAAACAGCTATTCTGAAATCTTAAAAAGATATCAATTTCATAAAGATACATACATACTTATGTACACAGTGTATGTATGTATACATGTACATTTTATTTAGTACTAGAAGGAGAAAGCATATATTAATTGACAGATTTAAGTGATTGAGCTATAAATCTTCATTATATATTTAATTTTTTGAAGTTTAGAAAAATTTCAAATGAAAAAGTTGGGAAAAAAGTCACTGACTTGTATTTTATGGCTCAGATCATGCCTGACTTCGAGCTATGTGATAAAGTATCCAATGCCAACCATTTGATTAAATTCAAAAGAATTCAACTACAGTATGGTACATTTCTAAAAAGGCACATTTTCTTTACTTACAGACATACACAAGGAGAGAAATCTCAAGTACAGGCAATTGTTGAATATGGTAATTGACAGAAAAGTTGACCAAATTGAAACTAATATGCTGTAATAAACGATGTTGAAATTTGCCTGTATTTTATGTGGGCATTATGGTTCACAGAGTTATATATTTTGCCAGAAGCCCTGGATGAAAGGCGTTTTATTTCATTCTGCCCAGATTCTGTGAATGACTTTGAGCAAGTTATTTTAAATCGTATGTAACTTGTGAATCTGGTTTATATCAGATGGCTTGTGTAAGAATTAGTTACCTAACTGCGATGTTTGGTAAGCAGCTTGTCCCATCTAAGTTTTCAATCTTGGAAACTTGTAGAGGATCATTGTGCTGAGGAGCTAAGGTTAGTGTTTCCTCATTTTGCACTTATTTAGAGATTGTACTTATGGGGTTCTGTGCAAGCTTTTATCCTCTATCTATGTTATAACACTAAGAGAAATCTACCCGTACTTGGACAAACCTGTTCTCCTGAACAACTAGTAATTGCCTTCTCAAGTAAGATTGGGATTGGGGAAGGAGACCTAGATAGAAAAAAATACTCCTGACCACATTATTTGTGAAAATATTGTGCCAAATTTGTGCTCTAGAGTTGTAGGTGATTGAAAGCATATGAAATAATTAGATGGCTACTCTAAACTGTATTTAATGCTTTATAAAAATACAACTCTTTTAGAGAAGGCTTTCTGTACAGTTAGTGTAGAAGAGATGACACATGATCTTGTGTAACAGGGTTGAGAAGGCATTGTATAGATGAGGGATACCAGAGAAAAATAGTCCTGTATGCATGTTCATTATGTGTTCAGACATCTGAACACATAATTCAGGAGTAATTCTCATATTATGACACAGGAGATATAATTGGAGTTCTGTCTATTGGAGGAAACTGAGCGATAATTGCAGTGAAAGCAGTGCAAAACTCATTGGAGTTAATATGTGGTAGCCAACAGGGAGAAAAACCATTGGTTGCCAAATTGAGGATTGACATGGAATGATTAAATTGGAAACTAAGGAATACATGGTAGCTTTATACTAGGAAAGACCAGCCAAGAACTTCCCCTTGGGAATTTTGGAGGTGAGTGTTCAGCTCTGAAACACAGGCTCTAGCAAAGCATCATTAGGGAAACATAGGAGAAGAGAAAAGTTCCATGTAGGTAGGAGCTAATGAGGGTTGCGATTGATTAGTGATGTCTACCTAGGGCATAGTTTAACTCTATAAGCACACATACCTTAGTATTATGTATTTCTGAGCTAAGAGGGAAGAAGTAAATAAAAAATTCCAACCTAGGCAATGAACAGAATAATTGGAAACTGATTTGGGAGAAAGTTGATGATTTACTTTCAGTTGCATTTCAGTTTGAGGACAGCACATTAAGTACATTTGGGATCACTGTCACTAGTTCCTGCCATGTGCATTTACTAAAGAGATGGCCAGATTAGAGAGAATATAGAAGAAAGAGCTCCTATGGAGTTTAAATGAATAAAACATTTGCTCTACTAAGCTTCTTACTTGTACACATATGCATTTTCTTGCAATGATTACTCAGTTCCATGCACTCTAGTTAATTCAGGCAGCATTTTGGTGTACAGTCCCCATGCAGTACTGTCAGCCAGCTGGCAGCTGCACTACCCCACATTAGTGATTTAGATGGACAAAGAATACAGCGATCTTATTTACTCTAAAGTAATCTTCAAGGAACTATAAGCAATAATCATTGAAATTTGATAGCTATAGCAATAAGAAACAGTACTTAATTCTGAGATGACCTGATTGGAAGTTGTGCCTGGAATTGAGTCCTGGTTCTATCTTTAGCGTACAGGCTTTGTGTATTGGAGCCACACTTCCTCACTGTGGACCTTGATTTCATGTCTGAAAAAGGGCAAGTGTGGTCTAAACTAAGGATGGTGAATGAGTATCCCGAATCCATGGCAACCAGTGCCATCTTAGCCTCTGATCTTGGATAAGATATCACAGTCATTTCAGCACTCTGTACAAGTTGCCGTATGACCAGAAACCTTTTGTTGTCTGTGAGACAGTTAATCACAAAAGAAAAAAAAATTAACAAGAATACCTATGGCAAATATTTACTATTGTCAGGCCCTAGGCTAAGTAAGCATTTTACATGTAAAATGTTAAGAGTTATATAAATACTAGAGGCCCGGAGCACAAAATTCATGCACTTCAAAGGGAGATTTCCCTCAGCCCAGCCTGCACCTCTCATAGTCCAGGACCCCTAGGGGTACATCCGACTGATGGCTTAGTCCCGAACTGCCGCTGTGCTCACTAGCTGTGAGCCCAGCTTAGGGCTTCTGGCTGAGGCCCTAGTGGTCAGTGCACATCATAGCAACTGGTTGTTCCACTGTTTGGTCGATTTGCATATTGACCTTTTATTATAAAGGATAAGTGTTTTCATTTTAGAGAGATAGTTAAAAGCAAGTGAAATTTAAGGCTAAAATTTGGGATGGAATATTGACATTAGTTGAAATAATTTAAGAAAATAGCCAGAAATGTAAAGTTGAGAAAACAAATAAGACTCACTTTTCCATTTCTAAAACCCAACCTGGTAAAACATCACCTATTGGTGTTTGGCTAAGAGAATTCGTCACTGGGTGAATGAATGAAATGGTGTGGCAAGGATTAACCTCAGATCATGGATTTAACCTCTTTCTTGTTGGGTTAAAATCTGCTGACATGTTAATAACTTTATTCTATAGATATATTTAGTTGATTCTCTCCACTAAAAACTTTTATTTTATAAAAAAAAGGCTTAATTGATGATTCATAGGCTGCAATATAAAACCATCAACCACAGATTATACTCTATCTTCTTTCATCTGCTTGACAAAACATGGTTTGGAAAGCACTGCCATCAATACTTATTTATCTTTACTAAAACATAAAGCCTAACTTGATTTATCATTCTTACTTAGGGCTAAGATTTTGGGTGTATAACCAGTGAAAGAGCAGCTGGTGAAGCTATTAAAAGTTAATGACATGATCACAGGTCTTAATAGGAAAAGCAGGCCTGCATTAGAATTGTATCTTGCCTTAAAGAACATAGACCAATTATTTAAATAAATTATACATAGTTTCAGCTGATAATACTTTCAAAAGAAAGTCAGGTGAAGACAGTATTTGTGAATTCTGACAGTTGGGATACAAATTTATTTTGTCAAGTCAATTTTCCTTTTAGTTTCAAGGACTACTGTATAATAAATGGCCCTACAGAGTATATTAAATTAATGGATTTTATTTTTCATCTGAAGTAAAAAAGAAACTTATGAAGTGCTATCCTAGAACTCCAGGACATTCATTGAATTTCTGGCTCATAATGCAGCTTCTAAAAAGCAATTATAATTCTTATATTAAACTTCTTCCAATGACAGATCTTTCTGGAGTGACTGTCACTGGATTCTTACTTTAGAGAACATCTCTTTTCTCAAGAGGAATGATACTCAGCAGCATCTAAAATAGTCCCAGGAAAATTTAAGTTATGGGAATTTTATCTTACTCAAATTTGCAATGATTGCATCCATATATGCCAATGGTGTACTCTACCATTAAGACTTTCCCACATCACATACGCTCCTATCTGCCACAAAGATACTGCTCCATCTTCTGCACTATGGCTCTCCCTACTAGATATGGATCTATTACCTTTTAAGTTAAGGTTCTCACAACAGGCTGAGAAAGCCCAAAACTTACTACCAATTTGAGTAGTGGCAGACAGTTTAATCCAGCTGCTAATAGGGTCCTACTTTTATTGGAGTCTTCACCAAAAGACCCCAAACCTTCTGGGGGCAAGGAGGTAGGTGCTGGGTGTCTGTTAATGACCTGTTTGCCTCCTCAGTGCCCACACTGTCAAGCCAATATCCCATACAGTGTGGAATCAAAGATTGCTCTGACAGTGTCTGTCTACATCCATTTATTCCCAGCACCCAAGGCAGACTCTTTGGCTGCACTACATGTCAGGTTGATTATCGTAGTGGCTGAAGACATGGAGCAGAGAGTGAAATTTTTCAAGTGCTGATTGAGAAAGACCCACTTAGTGCAGTCAGACAGAAGTAGGCAGATAAGAAGTTCCCAGGCAGTAGAAGCACAATACATTTCTGATTATTACCATTATTATTATTGTTCTCTAATCAATGTGATTTCCTAGAAGTCCATTCTTTAATAGAATTCTGCAAGAGAAAAATTTTTAAAAGAGGACATCTCTGTCTTGCTTCTGTAATAAAGATTTGTTGACAGAGCTTCTACACACCAGTGTAACTAAAAAATCATTGCATTCTTTTCTCCATTATTTAGGAATGACCACACTAAAAAATTCTGCACTACTCTACTGTCTTGACATACTTATTATGTGGAGAGTAGAGATATAAATAATAAGCAAATAGACTTTAGATTTATAAGGGGAATGGGTGATTAACATCAGCTTCATTGTATATATATCATGCTTGACTTATGCCAGTCAACTGCATTTTCAGTGCCCTATTGAAAGTTAGACAGGCTTCAACTTGTCAAAACGATCATAATTTCCAGTTTTGTGTATCTATCAAAGGTACCATTCCATTTATGAAATCTTTCATAAGACGTGCCAATTTATTAATTGAGTTATTTCTGAATCATGAAAAAAAATTATCCCAGGAGAAATGTGTTTTTCAAACAAAATTAAACAAAGCCTAGCAGGATATGTTGGCTAGTAGAGTGACAATGCTGATTTGATCTTTTAATTATTTACTTACCGAGTGAAAGTCTGATGCCACTTTTTACCCTCTTCCATATACCTGCAATATACCTACAATGACTAACAAACCGTGATGATTAGAAAATAAGTGGCAGGTCCTTTTATAAATTATATCTGGAAACCTGCCTAGATCCTTTGTATAACAGGCACACATTTAGCTTCATTTCTATCTTGATACAAGCATGGACTTACTTTTTGTGGGAATTGCTGCTATATGTTATTTATAAGAACAGAAAAAGAAAATATGATTATCAGTGATAAGATAAATTTATGTTCTGTTGGTCTGAGTTTTTTAACAAGAAGTTATTTACACAGGAAAATCTTAGGTAACGGGTATATTTAGTGAGCGTTCTGTAGAAAAACATGTTTTTCTCTATTCTTAAGGTGACCCTAGCGGATGGCAAGCCTCCAATGCTTATTTCACATTATAAAGGAATTTTTAATGAGTATCTGATGACAGTGATTGTTCCAGTTCTTAATAATCGATAGCTCTCCAACTGAGCCTTTTAAAATCTATTTTAGTAAATGACTATATATGTAACTACCTGAGTGAACCAATTACACTAGCATTTGTTAAGTAGCAACTATGCACCACACACTTTATGTAGCTGAGAATATGAAGCAACAGAAATTTATGAGCATTTGCTTAACTTTCACCTCCTAGTTCTTTTACAAAATAGTGATTTTTACAAGGAGATATGTGTGAAATTAATATATTTATGCTATGATTTAATAGTGAAACCATATGATATATTTTGGGAAATACTATGATCTTAATAGTATTGATGGGTGAATAGATATTTTCACCCATTTTCAATAATGGAAACTATAGATAAATTGATAGGATATTCTTTTTTGAATCTTCTCCTTCAGTCCAATATTTCCTCTTTAATTTGTTCCTTGAATGGTTTTCCAAAATAAAATTTGGCTTAAAAATAGTTTTAAAATGCTATACTTTGAGTAGTTTTATATGTAAATAAAAGGAGAAAATCATATTTTGTCACATTTTTAAAAACATTTTCTTCAAAAACGTGTGTAATAAAAATCAAGTTATTTTGATTTTCACTCTTTTAGGGTTTATTTTATGTCACTTTGCTTTATTGTGACACTAAAACAGTAGTGGAAGAAAATACTGATTTTGAAAATTTCCCATCCAAAAGAATAAATCTTCCCTCTGCAGCATCCCTCAAACAAAATTAAAGGCTGATCAGGGATCACATTCCAATGCCTATGCTAATTACTAACCATTCCTACCTGGAATGTGGGTTGGGGGAGTGTTCTTTACTCATAACTTTTTAAAAATATATATTTTATTAATATTTCACAGAGAGGAAGGGAGAAGGGTAGAGATTTAGAAACATGGATGAGGGAAACATCGATAAGCTGCTTCCTGCACACCCCCTACTGGGGATTTGCCTGCAACCAGGAAACATGCCCTTGACTGGAATCAAACCTTGGAGCCTTCAGACCACAGGCTGATGCTCTATCCACTGAGCCAAACAGGTTAGGGCTACTCATAACCTTTGAGTGATTATTTAGTTCAGGTTAACCACCTATGTCAACCATGTACTTCTGCATTGTTATGCTCTGTGTTTTTCCTACCTAGTTTCTTAACCGTGTTCTCAGTTTTCCAGACTCTACTCATCCTCTACTATCAGCTAAGATGCTTCAAACTCTGTGAATTCTACCTAGTTGCTTATTTTAAGGGAGAATATTTTTGCCCTTTTCTATGCTCTTATGTGAAAGAAACACAATTATGACTAGATTACTGTGGGAGAGTATGGGAGTTCAAGGAGTCCAAAATGAATGACTATATTAAGTATTTTATATATTACAGTTTACCAACATTAAATTAATAATATTGCATAATTTTTGACCTACAGAACAGTAGTTTTGTATAGTTTAACCTAATAATTTACGTTTTAGTGAAATTGTAAAGCAACTCAGTAGAATGCCTTAGACTCAGACCTTAATTTTGTCTTTAGTTTATGGTAATCTAATAAGACAATAATTCAGCACTAAATTGATTGGATGAGCACCTACTTCTAAATGATTGAGTGTTGTGTCCTTATTGAAATGACAAAAGATTTTGTATATAGTGACCAATATATGACATATGATTGAACTGAATTTTTCAACAACTTGTGAATAGCATTATCTTATTATAGTTGTTTCTCAATTTAAGATGAGGTTACATCTAGATAAACCGATTTTAAGTTGGAAATAAAGCAAGTTGAAAATGCATTTATTATACCTAACCTACCAAACATCATAGCTTATCTTATCGTGTGTTCTCAGAACTTTTACATTAGTCTACAGTTGTTCAATTATCTTGACTTTTATCTTGAGTAACTGCCCTCTTCATCCTCTTCTCACTATAAGCAGGGGACACAGATGAGTATTTTGTAGACATGAGGGGATGCAAAAACACAAAACACTATACCCCAAAGTACCCTCACAACACAGTATACAATAGAGTGCCTGTCTTTACCCTGTGACTGCGTGGCTCACTGGTGGCTGCACTCTCTGCCACTGCCCAGAATCACCACTATTGTTATGCATATCACTAGCCAAGGAAAATATCAAAATTATAAATTCTAAATACAGTTTCTACTGAATGCATATTACTTTTGCATCATCGTAAAGGTGAAAACTTGTAAGTCAAATCAAAATAAGTTAGGGACTGTGTATTCCATTGTGGATTGCAAACATTTCAATGGAGATGAAGGAAGTTCACTTTATAAACACACTGCCTACTTTTTTAGATTCTGCATGAGCTTTACTGCATCATCTTTTTAGATTTGAATGATAAGTGACCTTGTGAGGGACACAAAGAAGCTCCCCAGTTATCTATATATGTAAAAGACTAATATGCAAAGTGTCCCCTCCAGAGTTTGATTGCTCTCTATGATGTGTGCTGACCACCAGGGTGTGGTGTGGAACAAAGGAAGGACTCAGCCAGCAGCTGGGGAAGGAAGGCCTCGATTGGTCCTGATTGCAACCCAGACCTAAAGACCCTACCTGTACAAGAATTTTGTGCACTAGGCCTCTAGTTATAGAAGTAAAGACAGAGGCTCAGAGAGGTTAAGTAATACTCAGTGTCTAGACAGCTAATAAATTGCAGCAACTGGCCTAGAACCCAGGTCTTTCGATTTTGAATCTAGTGCTTATTTTCCTCTATTCCCCCATCATCAACTCAATTGACCTGGAAAAATATGTACTTTCACCTTCTTCGGAAAAGTTAAGCCACTGGGGTTCTAATTCTAGTGAGAAGCAATCATGTAAAGCTCCCAAGTTTCATTGCTCTGTTTTTGTTGTGTCTGTCTTATTTTAGAAACATATGTTTCAGAATTTGTCTGTGTAAATGCTGGTTTCAATTTAATAATGGAAAGTGGAAAATAATGGCACGGGAAAAATGTTTGCTTTATTTAATATGTATGGTAGTCACAAGGGCTTGGTTCACTTTCAGTTGATTTCGCACTTTGTTTTGTTTTATATATTTATTTATTTTTAGCTACATGGCTTTGGGGTAATGTCAAGTTAGTCATAAGAAGGGATTTTAATGAATACCCATGAAAGGTTCTCTCCTTCTCATTTATTTCTGGTGCCTTTGACTAACTAAATTCTATAGCTGGTCTCCTGAGCACAACGTGATACTGAATCCTTTTCCATCACTAGTTTCAGTTGTTTCTTGAGCTTTCATACCCAGAGGCCATGCAGAGGACCAGTGCCATTATGGTAGAATATATTTGTTCCAGTCTAGGTTTTCTTGTGCTGAATTATTTCCTTCATGAAATAACAAATAGGGTAAGAAGCAGGACTGGGTATAATCTGTATTTTTTGAAAACTTTTGAAGAATAATTGAAAATTTAAATAATCAAAGAGAGAAAGGATGACCACACTGTGTGTGCAGGCTATTCTGAATTTATAACTAGGTAAGAAATCATGCTTGCAAGAACAGGTTGAAACTGAGATGGATTAAAGCTCTACATATGTACATAAATTCTCTATACTCTTATATGCTTATTTTTTTTTGGGGGGGGGAGGAAAAATATTAAAAAGAAATTTCCTTCTTTCCTTTCAGAAGCCTTTTGGATGAGAACAATATCTCAGATAGCATTTGTTTTGTTTTCTACTTTTCACTTTTACCTGCTGATTTATAGACTCATGATTATCTTGGGAGAGAAAAGGAAGGAAAGAATAATTGTTTAAGTAAAGGCAAAAAGGAGAATAAAGGTAACTCAGACAAATAGATTAATGTCTCATAATAGCCTTCCAGACACACAGTACAGAATACCACTTTTGCCCAAAATTGCTATTGTAGAGAAAATAAAATTTATGGAATTGGAAAGCAACATTCTAGAAAGAGTAACATATAAATAGCAATAAGAGTGTTATCAAAGTTAAGCTGAGTTTAACTATGAATAGAATATATTATTAACCATCCTAGTCAAAGTTACTTTTCCTGGCCTTTTGTAAATATGTGTATTCAAATTAAATCCATAGTCCTATTTGTTTATCTGATTCCAGTCATGTTGTGTCCCCAGGTCAGGTTTTTGAGGAGGCGCTATTTGAATTGAAGGATCATCAAGGGAAGCAGGCTTCCATGCCAAGAATTAGAAGAGCTTTGGAAATAGAAGAAAAGCAGCAAATACAAAAGCTCTCAAAAGAGCTGAGTTTAGTATGGGGCTGAGGGAAAGGGAAAAAGGATGGGAGTAAGATATGGTTGAAGCAGAAGTTAGATTTTGTTGGACCCCGAAGACTGTGACAAGGAGTTCAAATTATTAGTTACAAAAGAAACTAATGGGGATATTTGAAACAGAAAAGTGACCCTTGATTGATGCTTAGTTTAGAGAGATTCTTCTTGTTTCTCTATGGAGAATGGAATATTCTTCATATGGGAGAATTGTCCATATTTTGGAGAAAAGAGGGAGAGAAAGCTTTACAGTCATTTGAACAAAAGATGCTGGTGCAGTTGTTTATTGATTTGCTTGGTTATATGCTTATGCATTCAGTGAAAATCCATTGAGCTCCTATTAGATTTTAGGGCACTGCAGTAAGTCCTGGGGTTACTAAGGTTAGTAAGAGAGGTAAGGGCTTTACTCCCACAAAGCTTTGCTTCTTGCAAGAGGTTCAGCTCCTGTTAAGTCCCAGGAAGACAATAAAACTGGTAATGAAGTGGAGAGGTGTATCTGCTTAAATGGGGTGTCATGGTTATGGTGGAGACTGAATGACTAGAAGAAACCAGACATGAGAGAATGTTGAGAAATTCCAAGCAAAGGAAGAGCAAGAAGTTTAAGGGCCCTGAGAGTGGAATACATTTGGAATAAAAAGAGCACAGTTGTTGCTGGAGGTGGACTGAATGGTAAGACATTACAATCCTAGGGGAGGTCAGTAGGGACCTCATCATATAAAACGTGTCATTGCTTTTGAGATTGTTGGGCTAGTGGGCATGGAGTCAGAGAAAGGTAAAGATTGAAGATGACTTTATGGTGCTGTGGCAACCATTTGTGTATGTTTGGGACAAGTGCAAGATACAACCAACGGCTGGGGGGTCCTACTCTCCACATGCAGTCATTTCACTGTACAATGCAATTAATTCATGAACATCATTGTCTCTTTCCTATTAGTTTATTAACATGGGGGTGGGGTATCGGCTGTTAGAATCATCATCATTTGGTTGTTTTGAGAAATACTTAATCATGATAATTGTCAGGAATATGATGTTCCGCTCAGCACTTTACTAGATTCCAAAATGACTAGAGGCAAACAGAGATTTCCTTGTTCTTAAAAAAACAAATGAGCCATATACATGGGGGAAATTCCTCCTACTGTATAGAGCAGTATTGCATTAAATGGCAAATAATACAACATTTATAGAACTCACCTGAAAACCCCTAATGTGGAAATGCATTTAAAATTACCCCAGTGTCTACTTGGTTCCAGATAACATTCTTTTGAATGGGAGCTGGTGGAAAACGTTCAGAAAAATGACCAAAATGCCTGGCTTGGCTGTTATTTGAACTTGTAGTTGTTCCGACCAGAAAGTGGAAATTATTGGAAAGGAAAAATTATTTTTCATTAGCTTGAAAACCTGTTCAAGAACTGTTATTAAAGTGGATGTTAAGTGGAGTATGTGCCATTTGCTTCATATGCACAGTGGATGATTGATTTCCTCAGCCCAACTAATAGAATATTTTTATACCGACCTTGGTGCAATTACATTACTTATAGTTGCAGTTTTCAACATTACATTTTAATAGAATTTTTGAGTCTCTTTGTTATTAATAAAGTTAAATATAATCAGAAATGAGAATCTCTGCTGAAATATCCACCTTATCACTCTTCCAAAAGAGGAGACCTTTGTGCTGTCCCCATTTCCCATAACCGCTTTGCGTAGGCAGAGTAAGCAATAAACGCACATTTGTTGAATCAGATTGATGCTCCTTCCCCAGAGTCATTCTGCCTCGATAAAGACCAAGATTATTTTTCTTTAAATTAAAAAAGAATTCTAAGTAACACCCTCAAAATAAAATCACCGCAAATTCAGTCCTTGCGATATTTCATTTAGAGAAATGATCTTAATGATATGCTGTGTTCACAAGTGAGATTTCTGTCTTTAAACTCTAAATGTATAGTTTGCCTTTAAAATTAAATTGCCTCCTTTTCCAAATCAAACACGGATTAAACAGCCACAAATTTAATTACTTTCTGGATAGTTTCTTTACCACTGAGGGATATGGTATATGTTTAAAATTGTGGTTATTATTGTTTAATTTTAAGAGATAAAATAAGAAAATATTCAGGTAAAAATAATCTACTACCTATTATGGTGATATATGGTGCATTTCCTTTCATTTTTTTCTTCGTCTAATAATATTTTAACAAATTTAATATAAAAAGTTTTGAGGATGAGTGAATGGGTACCAACATTTCCTCGGAACAAAAGACAGGCAGATTTAACTGGCAGATTATTCATATTTAAGCCAGTTATGAACTGGTATTTAAAACGTTTTACAGTAGGAAAATATCCCTGCACTGGATTAACTATCCTAAGTATAGCAGAATTTTTTTGTTTTTTTTGTTTGTTTTGTTTTGTCTTGTTTTTAAGAATCCTCAAAGGCATTCTCAGTAAAAAACTGTCTGCCCTTAACTTGAAGGATCTAGTTAGCAACATAAGAGACAATATGCTCCCACAAATTAAATGAAGGCCTTAAAATGCAGAGTAGAGATTTAATTAAAGACTGTTTTCCATAGAAATTGTTCTAAAAAGGCAATGTTGGTTGCTTGGGATGTGTTTTATCTTATTGTTGAAAGTCAGTACCAGGCGCTAGTTAGAAGCACAGACATGGTGGACAGATCTACCCAGCTCCCATTTATTAGCTGATTGGTGGTGGTAGTGGGGGGGGAGGGGAAATTACTTAACCTCCTTAAGAGCCTCTGGTTTCTCATCTTTAAAGCTACTTGTAGCCGAAACCAGTTTGGCTCAGTGGATAGAGCATCAGCCTGCGGACTGAGAGGTCCCAGGTTCGATTCCGGTCAAGGGTACTTGCGTTGGTTGTGGGCACATCCCCAATAGGGGGCGTGCAGGAGGCAGCTGATCGATGTCTCTCTCATCGATGTTTCTAACTTTCTATCCCTCTCCCTTCCTCTCTGAAAAATCAATAAAATGTATTTGAAAAAAAATACATTTCTTGAATAATATACTTAAAAAACACACACAAATAAAGCTACTTGTAGTATAGTAGTATCTGCCTCTTAAGGTTCTGGTAAGGATTTGATGAGAAAATGCATGCCTTGTAGGTTTCTGGGACATCCTATATAATAAAACCCTAACATGCAAATTGACTGAATGGCTGAACCACTGGTCACTATGATGTGCACTGACCACTGGGGGCAGATGCTCAATGTAGGAGATAACCCCTGGTCCTCAGTGCATTCCCATAGGGGGAGTGCTGCTCAGCCAGAAGCGGGGCTCACATCTGGTGAGCAAAGAGGCAGTGCCACTTCTGCTTCTGCAGCAGTGTTAAGGACCCCTAAGGGGATGTCTTACTTAGACTTGCTCCCCATGGATTTGCTGGGTCTTTAGCTAAATGTCACATGATAAGATGGCAGGCAGACATCCCCCAAGGGGTCCCAGACTGCAAGAGGGCACAGGCCAGGCTGAGGGATGACCCCCCTTCCTTGGTGCACGAATGTTGTGCACCAGGCCTCTAGTCCTATCTAATATAGAGGGAATATGCTAATTGACCCTCACACCCTCACAAAGATGGTGGTGCCCACAGCCAATAAGGATAAAATATGCTAATTGACTGCCATGTCCTCAAAGATGGCAGCAACCACAGCCATCAGATGGCAGTGCCCAGTCCCCTCATCTCTGCTAGTGCAGCAGGCATGACACAGTCAGGCCTAACCCCAGGCAGTTCCAGACGCTCTATGTGCCTGCCTCCAGAGTCCACCAGTCCCCTCTGCCCCAGCCAACCAGGGCCCGAGGTGCAGACAAACTGCCAATGGTGGCTGCCCGAGGCTCAGGTAACCAGGGCTGGCTGAGGCTTTTGTTGCCAGCAATGGTAGCAGCAGAGGTGTGGTGGGGGCATCACCTTCCCCTGATTGCCAGGTCATCTCTCACCCCTGAGGGCTTCTGGACTGCGAGAGTGGCAGGCTGGGCTGAGGGACCCCCCTCCAGTACATGAATATTCATGCACCAGGCCTCTAGTAGATTAATAATACCTATCAAATGGGACTGAATCATGTGTACCTAACCATGTAATTATGAATAAATCAGAGAACATGTTCCTTAACCAGGACAGAAACTTGGGGAAGAGCTAAAAAAGCATCTTAAGCTCCCTTATTTATAAAAGGAAAAGTTAACATATCTGAGTGTGGAGTAATAAATTTCTCATTGCTTAATATTGAAAGAATTACTCAGAAACGTTACATTAAAAAACAAACAACAAACAAACACACAAACTCTATTTTCATCCAGAAATTTCATTAAGTAAAAATGTTTTGGTTATTTCATAGAGCAGTAATTTGAATTTTTAAGCAGATAATATTTTAAAATTTATAGAAATGTGCTTATTTTTTATTGGTTGTTGAATTATTTTAGTTGCAACTGATTGTATTTCTGGGAATTGGTTTTTCCTAAGCATTCTTTTCTCTGTCCAGACTGTTCTACTACCTCCACCACATCTCCACCAACAGACTTCTGATATTTCCTTGACTGATGGAGATGTGGTCATTGTCTCTTTTGACCTTATAAAATAATGAGAAGTGCTGGCGTGCCCTTTTAGTTAAATCAATAGAAAGTGCTTCAGTGTATACTATCTCATTAACAGAGATGGTTAATGAGAAACTTGGGACAGTTTATGTAGCTGACAAGCAAAACACCTGCCCAAGTTAAAGGGCTGTTTGACTCATGACCACAGTGACACTGTGACAAAGTAGAACATGGGGGATCTGAGCATGCTTGGATTTTGGTATATGATGGGGTTCCTAGAACCAAGCTCCCTGTGGATAACAGGGTTTGACTCTATAGGAATCACAGTCCAAAGCAGACCTCTGGGAGAGTGAGAGCTGGTGTCTGGGCTGCACTTGGTAGAAATCAGAGAATTAGAGGATGAAATATCAATTCAGGGACACAGCAGTGGTCAATCGCAGAGTCAGTGAATTGTTTCAAAGCTGGGACTCAGCCCTGGGGTCAAAAGCAAGGAGAGAGAATAGCAGGCTCTCCAGGCTATCCATTCCCTGTGGAATAAATTCCAAACTTCTCAATGAAGCATCCAAAGCCCTTCATACAACATAGCTGTTATATGACTCATCCCTCCCTTAAACTCACCTTTACAAAATATCCCAAATATAAACAGCTTTTGCTCCAGTTACAGCACGCTCTCTACTCCCCAGCCTCAGTGTTGGTGCCCTGCAGCCTGTGCTTGCTTTAATTTCCTTCTCAGATTTCTCCTCTTGGAGAATGACTACTCCAAAGACAAGATGTAATGTCCAATCACTTCCTTTACCACCTCTTCCAGGTTCAGTTGCAGAAACTTCTTCACTTTCAACCCAATGTATTGCCACATAGTTATATGTTCCCATCTCTTCACCCAATAGGCTTTTTTTTATTTGTTATTAAGTAATAATGTTAGCACTAATGAAAACTATTATAATAGAAACTATATAGTACTTCCTATTGGCTAAAGTGTGAAAATGCTTTAAATGTGATGTTTTATTTGATCTGAACAGTTTCATACTATCACATTATCATTTCATACTGTAATATTTCATAATATTGACATTTGACCCATAAATAAATAAAGGCTTTGATAGCCTTCAACTCTGCATGAAGCTCTGTTCATGTTTATGCCACTAGCCATTAGCATAACAGTTGACACAGGCAGGGGTACGTACATCAATTCAAAGAGTGAAAAATGAATGCATAGATAGTTGTGATCAGCCAGAGTGAGTAGAAACATAGATCTTTTATTCACTTCATTGATACATAGGTAGAAAATATACGTACAAATTCATAGTCGTTTTATTTTTAAAAACATTGTATGTGATGTGATGGTCTTTAAGAGTAAAACTTTTAATAAGATGCAGTGGATTTTCTTTTGCAAATCATTATCCACACCAGGATAACTTTATCAGTGCTCTAATGGAATTTAGTTCAAACAGAGCTAAAAAAAATTAGTGAGGTCTAAATTCTCTGCAATCCTAGTTTTTAGAAAATCTGATAACTTTATTAAAAATTTTTTAAAAGTGTCAAGATTTTATTTCCATTGTTTTGATCAGGAAAAAAAAAAGAATGCATTTAGCAATTAAATAGATGTATAATTCTACTAAGTATTTCTGTGTGATCTAGTCCAATAATCCTATATAATAAAAGCCTAATATGAAAATCAACTGATGGAAAGACCAATTGCTATGATGTGCACTGACCACCAGGGGGCAGACGCTCAATACTGGAGCTGCCTGCAGGCCCCAGGTCAGCCAAAGCAGGTATGAGCAGACTGAGGGGGCCCTGATCACCCTACAGGTTGCCCCACAGAGGGAGACAACTGGCATAGGTAGTTGCTGGGGAGGGACCAGTGAGTGGGTGGTGCCAGGCCGCACAAGGTGGGTACCATCAGACTTCCCTCCCCCCATCACCCCACCAGTCACCACACAGATCAGCCTTGATCACCAGCCAGGCCTAGGGACCCCACCCATGCACAAATTTTGTGCACCAGGCCTCTAGTATATAATTAAAGTGTAATCATCCAGTCAGTGAGATTTTGCAAACTAGTCCTAGATGATTTTATGAAAACTATTGGGCACGCTGGTTTCATAGAGAGCAGTTACTAATTTGTGAACTTACTACAGAGAACTCCCTGCCTGCCTCGGAGCAACAAACAAACAGAAATCCGCCTCCTGCTGTGGCAATATATCCAGAGAGCACAGGCATCGGCTTTTCTTTCCATCTCTCAGGGATGAAAATCTATATTTTCTCTGCTGTAATATCATCTGTTGAAATGTTCACCGTCTGAAGATTAAAATCTTTTCCACTCTAGAGGTAGATATTTTATTTCCTGGCTTTGGAGACAAATAGAGGAATTTTTTGTTGTTGTTGTTAGCATGCCCCCCCCCTTTTTTTTTAACCTTTCTTTAACTTACATTCTTAAGTATGTTCTGAATAGCACCCCTGAGATTTGTAGGGATATATTAGATCATCATGCGATTATATCTTTTGGGCTGTTTGTCTAGGGTTCTTTTGAGGTTCCTGAGGAATCTAACAGGCAGGGGAGTATTACCAGGTGTTTCTCCTGAATGAACCCGGCCCTTCCCCATACAAATACTTTACATGCTAGAGAGAAAAATTATTTTGAAAATTATAGATATAATTCCATTCCACTCATTTTATGGATAAGAAATCTTAGGCCCAGAAGTCATACTGTTGATTATTAGCGGCACCAGAATGAGTCATTATGGTATAGGAGCTTTTGAGCCTGAAGTGTGTATCTTCTCTCAGCACAGAATCCTTCACTAAACCTAACCACCTTGATACAGTGGCTGTGCTCTTAAATCCATGCTGAATTGATTGGAATGTCAGGCACCACCATTACCTAGATAACAGAGGGGAACTAAGGTTTTGCCAAAATGACCTGACATTTTTAATTCTGCCAATGAACGAGCTAGACACACCCCTAAAGCTAATTTTAATATCTTTGATACTCATATGTATTTATATCTTTTTTTTTTTTTTGGTTTCTCAGAGTTTCTTCAGAAATAAAGAAAATCTTTCATTTATGAGGTTTTTGACTTATTCATTTATTCCATCAATTTTATCACCACCTTAGGCTATGAAGAGTATTTCTACTTACAGTAAAATGAGGACTTGACATTGGTGCTTGGATTAGTCATGAGGACCACAGGTGAGGGATAAGCCTGTCTGGGAGGCTTGTTAACTGAGAGTTCAGTGACTGAGCAAACATTTCAGCTTTTGATTATTTTTCTTAGCACCTGATAATTGCTTTGGTCTTTCCCTTTGCTCCCTGTCTCTATACACCCTGCCAATCCCTGTAGCTGTTGGGTTAACTAGGCAGCTGATTAAAACACTTTTGTTATTCAGGAGAAGGGCAGGAAAGTAGCCCTTAGGCATTCTGAATGATGCTCTCCATCTCTGTTTTGGTTACTGTTTTAAGAAAAGGAACAATCAATGAATTGCCTTGTTTAGTTCTCAATATTTTGTTTTCTTCTGGTCTCTGTTACAATGTAAGTTTGAGGTGGGCAAAGGCAGTGTACCTCCTGTGGACTGACAGACAGTCTGTCTGTCACGCACAGGTGCCCTGGCTCACACCAAAGAAATGAACATCTGTGAACTAAGATTGCGTGTCCTCAGAAATTTCAGGCTGCCTCTGGAAACAGTTGCGGGATCAAATCCTCAGGCTTAGGATTTGATCAATATGTGAAAACGTCAGGGATGCTTTTTTCTTCTTAGCTATGCTAGATTGCAGCCTTGTTAATACATATAAATAAATATTCCTTATTCCAGTGTACCTTGAGCAAAGGCTACAGACAATAATGCTGTGACAGTTTTACTGTAGTCCTTCATTGTAGCATGAAGAATTCTGTTGGGGAAGGGAAGCACTTGTGGTAGAAAAATAAGCAAAAAAAATAAAAAATTAATGCTAGTCACATAACTGATAAGAGTAATACTTTTCTTGGTCACATGTCATACATTAAATGGTACTTTTTTTTTTTAGCTTCCTTTGAGATTTATTTTTCCTAATGCAAAGTCAGAGGCAGAGGTGAAATATATAATTAGGGATAAAGAGTTCATTTTTATCTTTACTATTATTATGCTCTGTATCATTATCATAATATTTATCTTAAACATGAAAAGTGAAAGAAA